>JAMKCH010011150.1:0-27877 GCA_023653785.1 Ophioderma brevispina | reverse complement strand
TTTTACGGCCTGCCGTTTGAGAAAGGAAAGGACATGAATTTTTCTGTTCGTGACCTACCCTAGTTACCCTAACAATTACCCCTGAGGAGAGTTAGAGCAAAATCCAAGGTGATGGTGAAACTCCCTCTGTTTTGGCATGAAAACCATATGAATTCATCATAATGTATAGTGCGCGATTGGTGAAATCAGTTTGTGACAATTATCTTAAAAAACCTTAGACTGGGAGATATAAAAAATGTATTACTGGACCCCCCATAATGTGGCCATTCCGCACATTTTGAGCGGTCTCTCAACTTTCTAGGTCCAAAGGTTCTGTACATACAGTCGGTAGTTACTTCGCTCAAAAGGGGCGTGACCCCCAAAAAGGGGCCGTGGCCATTTCAGCTTTTCGGATGTCCGTCAGTGGGAATTATGTTACCAACCAAATATTATAGTCGGGACTTCAATAGTGGATTCCTGAAGAGTTTAGCTATGGAAATAAATGCATACAAAAACCACAATGAGCTACTAGAGTATGTACATCAGACACACAGATGGCGATATAATACGGTCACAAAACCAGCACGTCCAAGATTAAGGAAACAAAGGTAAGGTCTACTTTACTAAATAAAGTCAGAAGACATCAGGGGTGATATTAGTATTAAAGCCATGCTAGTGGTTGATCATAATCAATTTTTTTCACACAATGATGATAGATGCCGGCATACAATCGCGTACAAATCTGGAAATAATCGCAATGGTCAGATTTAATAGGAACGAGAAACATTGTTGTTAAGTTGACCATAGTAAACTGTGTAATAGCTACTGTTGAAAGCATCGTTAACATGACAAAAAATATTCATTGTACCGATATGAATTGCGATAAGGAATTACTAGTTCTTGAGACGAGTTTTCATTGCTGGTCAGGTTGTAAAGTTACGTGACAATGATTCGGCAAGTCAAGCCCAGTACTGTGCGTGGGTGTGTGTGTGTGTGTCATTACATCCTAGAAACTTGATCCAGTTCACAGGTGGTCTATAAAGAGTATACTACAATGTCAAAAAGCAATGAAAACTAAACAAAACAACAACATTTAAATACGATAACTTAAAACAAAAACCGAATAAAGACTTAATTCTGTTACTTTGCTAACAAATTTGAAAAAATAAAAAAGGATATATCATAGTTGGTGACATGAACCGCTATAACATAAAATTTTAGCAGGTCCATTCATAAACAACGTTCGATCTTAACCACACATACGGTGCGCGAAACACTGGGGAACCTTTACTTTTAACATTTTATCATGTCTACACAAAATGGAGTTAGTAGCAAGGGGTTGAGAGTTAATGTAATAATAAGGACTTGTCTGACAGTTGATTTAACTCGTTGGGCGCCACAGAGATAACCTAAATAAAAACTATCCCTTACCAAATTTGGAGAAAAATCACAACCTCTTGGATATGCACACTAAAATCCACTTAAAGGTGCACCAAAAAAAGCCTTGCCATTGCGTCAATTAAAAAGGGTTACACTTTATGAAACAGAACGCCCCTGGGGATGTGATTTTCTAATCGAAGTTGCGAAAGTACATTAAACGAACTGACTTACCATTAAATTCAGTGTTAAATATTTTCCTTTCAAGTCACAGTGAAAAAAGTTTATAGAGAGTAAAGCAAGCAGGAGTTATTGTTGATGCTAATGTTATTTGTCGCCAAATTTCAGTTAAATGATGTTGCGGTGTAGACGTAACCATTGTCCGGCGTCACTCAATGTCCGGGAACAATGGTGACAATAGGCAATCGATTCGTTGACCCTTACGCAACATTAGTTTCACGCTTTAGACCTTATGTCTATGGAGCCTGGACTATGGCTACCACCGGACTATATCTGCGAGTCACACCGTCTTACTTGGTTTGGTAGAAAATATCTTAATTGAAGAACGTTGGAACTGACCTCTTTGGCTGGGGATATATTTGAGATAACAAATTCCATCGGAGAGAGTAAAATAAGCTATTCAATTTTTAGAAATTTTTGAAATTTTACTTATTTGATGTTTTCAGTTAAAAAAAAATGACTATTGCCTAACAGGAGCTACATATAAGTATTAAGTTCGGATCGATAGAACTTCCCAAATAAGGAAATGCCTTCATTATTGAGGTTTTGAAACCTTGGATAATAGTATTGAAGACTAAATTCAGATAATTCTTCAAAAAAATGGTTATTTTTTCCCGAAGATAAATTACTATATTGCTGTACCACATGACTATAAAGTCAGTTTTCCCCCCCCACCCCCCCAAAGTCAAACATCTAAGACTAATTTCACACGCCCAAATCGCAAACTTACTATTTAGATCCTTGAGTTTGCTATTGGTTACATAATTAAACGTTGATAAACTTTCCATAATCTTATATATTACACTTGCCAAATAAGAGTTTAGTGCAGTTTAAAGATTTGATAGGAACCTTCAGGGATACAGGAAACATACACAAACAGGTACTTATATGAGAAATTAAAACTCAAGATGTATGAGAAAATTCAGAAATTTTTTTTTTGTTTTTCAAAAATACAGGCATAAACATTTCCCAACTCGACTCATTCTCTGCAGGTCCTTGGCTAGGATTAAATGCAATTTCTAAGTGATTTAGAAAAACAGAATAAAACTGCAAAATTATTACTATAACAACACCCAAGTTAACAAAAATTACGTTCCAAAAGCATCCAAGAAATCCCCCCCCCCGAAACAAGAGTTAGTGCTATGTCATGTAACTCTGCATCAAAGCACAGTAAAACTAAAAGAACAAATGATGGCAATTATCACAACCTGAAAACAATAACGTACAGAGACATTAAAAACACGGTTTACCTCAAACGCGTTTAGAAAAATCGAAAAGTTGGTTTTCAATTCATATGTGCCAAGGAAATTGAGGTTTGACCTGGAACAAATGCTATCAACAGCGTTTTTGACCATGATTTTGCTTAAGTATCTACAATGATATACTAAAAGTCCGGAGGGAATCGAGTTGCAGAAATGTGCCTAATTGCATAAATTCAAAATGGCCGCCATTTTGATAGATTTTTGGGTAATATCTTGAGTTCTTTGAGACTCGTAGCAGAATATCAGTAATCTATACCCATGTTTTCAAGGTCTGTTGTAAAACACAATTATGACAGTACGCTAATAGATAGGCTTGTGGTTCAGAATAATTGGCTATAAAATCCAAAATGGCTGCCATTTTGATAGATTTTTGTCAACATCTCGAAATCTTGCACGTCACAAAGGAGTCAATTATTTGTGTCTATACACATTATTCTGTGATCAATTACTGAAATGTGAATTGATAATGTGAATGATGAGGACACCTTTCTTCCCTTAATTAGAATAAATCCGAAATGGACAAGACAAGGCAAAGCCAATTGTACAATAATTGTGACAATAATGATACGTCCTAAGACTCGTGGCAATTTTTAACTTACCAATATTATGCCACCAATTTATTGTTACGAATAAACAAAACAACTGAACAATATAGTGTCCCATTTCATATTTTACCAGTCTGCAAATCATGAGAATCATCTCCTTCTTCAGGATCAAGTTCCGGCCGTGAAAAATTGGCACAGTTTACTACCATTAATTTTAAAGGGGATGACCCTTTTTAAGTTTATAAAGTTTTCATTGACTTTAGAATGGCCTTGACCCCAAACCCCACCTGTAAGTTTCGCTCCAATATTTCAACGCCATTTTGATGTGATGTTTCTTTTTGAGGTTTTGAGGATTGGTATTAACGTTTAACGACACATCAAAATTGTGTCATTATCGTGTCTTAAGATGAAACATCAAAACCTTGTACACATACACCGCAGTAAATCGTCACAACATTAAATTCGAATTAAACAATTGTTTTAGATACACATTCATATACTGAGAACCAGATCATCACCCATCCATTTATAAAATAAGATAACCCAATTGAATATAACACAAGATACACTGTTCCACAGATACACTGATCCATTCCAAATATCCGACCGTATACACATCATACCTGACTTACAAAGTTCATCACCCATTCATGTATCAAGAAAAAATTTTAAACAACTTTTGAGGTGATACTCGCTTATATAACATCTATCTGTTGCGCCTGTACAGTATATGTATAGTAGATTCCAAGGATGGCGCTAAAGTTGCATCTCAGCCGTGTGGGACTCGTGGGGTAGATGGTTAACACGCGTTGTCTTACGCAAGTGAACCGGTTCGTCCCGTCGAGTGCCTTTGAGGCTTTTCTTCTTCTCTGATCTTTCTTTTCCAATTGACTTGTTTCTTCTTGATAGGTTCCTATGGCCACTTATAAAAAAAAAATTACTTTAATGTGGTAATGTGCGTCCCCTTTAGCACCTATGATTCTATATTAAACTTACCCTCGCATCGCGCTCCTTGAATCTAATATACATATACTGTACAGGCGCCACCTATATACTGTTATACTAATCACCTCAAAGTTGCATCTCAGCCGTGTGGGACTCGTGGTGTCGATGGTAACACGCTTTGTCAATGTACGCAAGTGACCCGGGTTCGATTCCCGGTGATGCTCTTTTGAGGCTTTCTCTTCTCTGATCTTTTCTTTCCAATTGACTTGTTCTTCTTGCTAGGCCTATGGCCACTTAATAAAAAAAAAACAAAACTTTAAATTTGTAATGTGCGTACCCTTTAGCCCTATGATTCTATATTAAACTTACCTCATAGCGCCTCCTTGAATCTACTATACATACTGTCAGGCGGCCACTATAAAGCTGTATAGCTATATCACCTCAAAGTTGCCTCTCAGCCGTGTGGGACGCGTGGTGTAGATGGTTAACACGCTTGTCATGTACGCAAGTTACCCGGGTTCATTCCCGGCGAGTGCTCCTTTTGAGGCTTTCTCTTCCTGATCTTTTCTTTCCAATTGACTTGTTCTTTCTTGATTAGGCCTTGGCCACTTAATAAAAAAATTACTTTAAATGTGGTAATGTCTTACCCTTTAGCACCTTGATTTATCATATATCTATAGCTCATATATATCTTGATATATATATATATAATATATATATATATATATCTCTATATATATATATATCTACACACACTGAACGTTATAACAATCAAACCACCAACAAAGGGGTCGGTTGTATGATGAAATAATGTGATTATATCAAAAAGGTAAGAGCATTTGCTTGCTCTACTACATACCAGACAGTCTTAGCATCGATCCAGTGAAAGCATTTGAAATGATCAAAGATGCAGGGATACCTTGCTGAAGAATCCAATACAAATTGGTCCTATCTAACGAAAATGCTCGACTCCTCATATGTATTTTTTTAACCAAAATCCAAAATCCGGTACCCGTTTCGTCCTATCTTGTCAGGTAGAACATGCCCTACGTTCCAAATTTCTAGTTATTTAAAATCATCTTCGTCCATTAGTATTTTAAACAACCGTCCCCTACTAAAGGTACCACTACTTTATTTGTACAATTGAAAATCTTCAACAGAATGCTCTTTCTCTGAGATTTTTCTGGTTACAGCAGATGTTAGTGCACTTTATACCAGCATCCCACATGAAGATGCTCTTAAATCGTGTCAAAAGGCTTAACAATAGATAGAAATCTCCCCACACACACTTGATCCGCCTCCTCGAGTTGGTTCTTAGTTTGAATAATTTTGTTTTCAATGCCAAGCCATTTTATTCAATTAGGGTTATATCAAATGGTTCCCCTTCAGCGCCTTCGATAGCAAACTTATTCATGGTCATCTCTAGGAAAGTAAATGTTTGGAGTCTACTCCTCTTCGTCATCTTTGTTTGAAGCGATTTTTATTGACGACATTTTCTTCATACGGGAGGGTTCAGAAAATCATTTGACTGCTTTTATGATCAATGAACGGATTCCATCCTACGATTAAATTTACTTCTGAGATCTCTCAAAGCAAAGTTTCCTTTCTTGATACCCTTGTGGAAATCAAGACGGTAAAACTAAAACTCGTTTATATTCAAAACCCATGATGCTCATTTGTATTTACTACCAGAATGTCTCATGCCTAAACATGTTTTTAAAAGGTATTGGTTTTAGTCAGTCTTGAGGATTCGTAGAATTTTTCCTGAGAATGAAGATTCTGAACGCATCTGTCTTATCTTACGAATCATTTATTACATCGTGGCGACAAAAAGGAAATTGTTTGAAAATTCCATTGAAAAGAGCCAACATATGATCGCAAAGAACTTTAAACATATAACAATAAGACCAATCTACTAATAGGGTCCCTTGGTCTTAACATATGATCACCGACTTGGGAAATACTCCTCTTTATTTTACCGGCACATGCCTATTTTGGCATGATCTGAACTTCAAAAAGTTTTTCCGGATGCCCCCTTGTAGCCTTCAGGAAGATTCGTAATTTGAAGGATTTGCTTGTCTCTTCGAAATTGTCTTCCACTCAGAAACCAAAATGAAACAAAGGTTTTTTTCCTAAGTGTAAGCTAAAAAATGTGCCGTTCGCCCATATATCATCGAGGCGATAAGTTTACTAGTTCAGTGACTAAACAAACATTTTCGATTTCCACCTATATTGACTGCAAATGTCATGTTCATTTAATCGACTACGTAATTCTAACCCCGCACCAGCAGGGGCCCATTTAGTTGCCTTTTACACATGCCGGGAACCATCGGACTCAATTCTTAAAAAAAAAAGTTGGGGCCCTTCCTTTTGGGTTCGAATGAGAAAGTCGCTAAAAATACCCATTTTACGTGCACTACCAGTGGCGTAACCTAATGGTGGATTGAGCCAAGCGCCCCCCACCCCCAACACACAATTAACGGGAAAGCGGGAGCCAAATGGGAAAGGGAAAGAAGAAAAACGAGAAAGATGAAAAAGAAGAGGTAAGAGAAGAGGGGAAAGACGAAAAAGTAGGAAAAGAGAGAAGATAATGGGAATAGGGAAGGTGAGAGAAGAGGAAAAAGGGAACGTTTGTGCTCAAAACACTATTTTTTTTTAGCTTGGCAAACCCGGACCTCATGGGAGCTCCTCGCTGAGCACCGTCCGGTTTGCCCCTGGATCCACTGGCCCTACACTGAATCATTGATCCCACCTCGTACGATTAATCACCCCCCAAAAGAAAAAAAAAAACCCAGAATAAACCAAAGGATACCAGCAATTGCTGATTACATCCCCCGTGAGACCCAAAGGTCAATAGCTCTGTGCAGTACAAAGTTCATAACTGATTTATTTGTGGAGATAATACACCGGTTAAAGTGGCACTTAAAAATGCACAGTTTTCACCTATTACTACTACCCATTTGCTCACGGTCACAACATTTTGACGGGCTGCCATATGAGAACATAATTTGGTTGGTGCCCACCCTGAGGGCACAAAAACGATTCCCCGAGCAGAGTAGAGCATAAATCCAAGAGATCATGTGGGAAATTCCTTCCAGTTTTGGCATGGAAAAACTTAATGAAGTCTATCATAATTGTAGTGCGTAACAATTATCTCAAAACCATGAACTTTTGATATAAAATGTATTACAAGCCCCCTATAATGTGGCCATTCCGCACATTTTAATGGTATTAAAACCTTCCTAGTCTAGACTGCAATGTTCCCGGAAACCACCGCCCACCCCCTAGGTGGCGTAGCTCACGACTAGGCTTGAGAACACTTTAATACTCGTAGCGAAATACCAGGTAACGACCTAAAACGCCCCAGAAATCTATGATGTAGCCAACCTTTTAAAACATTGTTAATCGAAGGATACGCCTTAGAATGTTTCAACAGGGTTGGAAAGGGAGATGAAACGCTGAAAAAACATACGAAACAGCATTCAGCGAGCCAAAAAGTTATTTGTATGATTTTATTCTAAAAGCCCCGTGGGACGTCACGATAAGCATAAGGGGGGGGAAGGATCAGCAATCGGGGGGGAAGGACAATGAATCACATGATTTAAGCCCGTCTTCGTGAAGCATTCGGATCTCGGGAAACGTCAACCCAAAGAATCTGTCTCTTCAAATTGATACCAAATTTTGACCTATTTGTTGGAGTAATTGTTTACATTTTATTTACAATCGATCATTTGTCGCTACGCAAAAGTGTAAATTTAGAAGGTTTTTTGACGTTTGGTTTTTCAATTAGGTAACCTTTAAGCATTAAATTTTCAATATAATAAACGCAATCCCTTAGCGGAGTGGAAAAGTTCCTCGCACCATGATCATGCCATCCCAGGTTCGTAAGCCCACACGGGGTATATGAATTTTTTTCCTTCCTCTTTCCATCTTCCTATAATTTAATAATTTTAGCCCTAATGGTATTCCAAGTACTATAATTAGATTTTTATTTTCATTTTTTTTCGCGAAAAATACGTGTTTTTAGCTTGGATCAGACCGTAATAAAATGAATAGGTTCTACACTCGTACAACAAACTAAGTATTGTGAATACCTTACCAAAGGTTGGTGTAAAGCTGGCTATACACTAAAGCAACGTATTATCAGGATTATCCATGATGATGGTGGTATGACAAACATCCGCAAAATCAGTAGGTGAGAGATGCATCCCCGTATGGTAATGCATCCTCTCACCACAAGAATCCTTCATCAACAATCATTCTCCAAGCACAGCGGAGCATAACGCACAATTATGTGCAACATCAAACAGTTCGAGACATGTACCATACAATTTAAATCCTTCAGCATCCTTCAACACAACCCAGGGACTTATGTGGAATTTTCAATTATTGAATGAGATTATCCATGCCTTTAAACGATTGGCACATGTTCTATACCCCTCATGCCCCCCATGCGCCCGGGGATGCGATAAATGTACAGATGCCCCCCTTCATCTGGCCAGACGCAACATGCATCTAGGCCTACTCTAGTTCCGAAAACTCTGTCCAACGTTTCTGTAGATACAGTCAGTAGTAGTTCGCTCAAAAAGGGTTGTGATCCCCCAAAAGGGGCGTGGCTATTTTCCAGCTCTGTTCGGCGTCAGTGGGAATTAAGTTACCAACCAAATATTGTTCTTGGACCTTCATTATTAGATTCCGGAAGATTTTTAGCTTCATGCATACAATGGGCATACAAAACCACCATTAAGCTACTATAAGAGTACATAGCATTTTAAACTTAAAACTATGTGTATTATTTCAACATTTAAAAAGTCACACATAGTTTACAACATATCTAAAATCTGTGGACATATGGTTGAGTTCCTTAATTGTGCCGATTTAACCAAAAACATAACGTTTTTAAACGTTTTAGCTTGGTACTTATCTCTGTTCCATTTTTTTCACCCATACAGATAGCTATCCATTTTTTAACCAAGTTAGGGTACCTATAACGGTGGGAGGGTTATGGTTTGGGTGCAGGATAATAACATAAGGAAAACATGTAAGAAGAACAGTCAACTCAACAGCATCGTTTAAGGGGTGTTTTTAACAATCCGTGCACCGTTGAGAGTAGTCTTTTGCATCCTCCCTCAAAAAATAGATCCACTTGAACAAATACCTCTGGTGGTTAATTATTGGCGGAATATCTACAGCACTGAAAAAAAACCTTTGAAATGTTCAACAATTGACCCCCCAAAAAAACAAACCTTTTTTATCATTTTTGAAATTTGAACAGTCTTCATTTACACATTTAATTTTGTAACTTTAACAATCGACTTGAATCTAAAATTCATAAAAAAAATATTTCCTTTAAACAACAAAAATGTCTTTTTCTTAATTCAGTCTTATCATGTATAGTTTATCTTCACCAAATGAAAAATAATTTTCTTGACAAACACAAGCTACGTGCTTTAAAACCTCATAATAGAAAATTAGATCTACCCCTCTGATCCTCACATCATATGAGAGAAAGTCATGCGTCCTCAACCTATCAAAATGAGACAATAGTAGCAGCCGAAACACCTCGAAGGGATAGAATGAATGGAATGGCCTAAAAAAAATAAATCGCCCAAATCAAAGATTTTTTGTATCAGTTTAAAGCGTTCAAAGCAATAACCGAACTTGCATGGACTAAGACTGGTATACTAAGACGTGTCCCTGGAATAATAGCACTCAGCGTCATATCAGGAAACTTACTACACAATGAACAAAGCTTTGCCTGGATCTCTAGACAGTGAGGAGAACTTTCATATTCCGAGCTGTTCAGAAAAGATTTTCAGTAATTCCTTTACTTTTTGGCAAATGAAGTCCATTGAGCTAACAAGTAAAGCCAGTAAATTGAACAAAAGGATTTGTCCTTCCGATTGTGTCATTTATGTGAGACGCTAAGATGTCCTTTTGTATTTTGAAAATTGATCGAGGACGTTTTGGAATCCACCAAATAGGAGATAGATATTTTTTCATCAGTTGGAGTCCCGTGTCTTTAAAAGTGGAAGAATAATTCAGTTCTTTATAATTATTAAGCATGGACACCAGAAACAAATGTCAACATAACTCGTTTCAAGAAAGTCAACCAAATGGCAGCCATATTGGATTTGCTGCAAATAAGGCCTCTAACCACTATTCATATTGCTGTCAGTGTTATTCTTTGAGTTCGTAGACCCCAAAACATGGGTAGAGGCACACCAACATTACATCTCCATGACCTCGGAACTTGAGTTATGGGCAAAAGTCTGTTGAAATGGCGACATTTGAATTTATGCCATTAGACATATTCGCAACCCGGATTTGTGCTCGGTACATTTCGTATGTCATTGGCACATTCAAAAAGGGGGGGGGAGAATTTTTAATTTGTGAAACCTTTGATAGCAAGTAGTTCTAGGTTACACCAAAAGGACACGCCGGATAAAGGAGAGAGGAGGCCCTCTATTAATCCTAATAGTTATATTTTTTTACCATCAATTTTGATTTGTGTTTGACAAAACATTATCATGTAACCAGGTGTTTTGTACCCCAAAATACACGGGTATCAAGAAAAAAGTGAGAAAAAGTCTGGAAGAAAGAAACTTCAGGGCATGCTTCTGGAAAAAGCAAGCTAGAGGCATGCCTCCATTTCAATGACCATTGATTTACTATATGGAAGAAAACGGAAGTATGTTGCATAGCTGCCTTGGTCATGGAAGCTTGGAAGGAAGTCCTCTTGATGACCTTTGTCTGCATAAGCTACACCAAAGAGGCTACATGAGGCAGCCCTTTATAACACCCAAAATACCTAATAGCTTATGCTGCTAAGATTTGGATTATTTAACCGTCTTCCACCAAGCAGGGGACTTTGGATATTAAAACACAATGGCCCATGACCGCGCTATGTATATCATGAGCAAGTTGTTAACTTCCACTATGAGGCTTAATAAAATTTACAATTCCCATGGCGCAGTTCAATAGTTCATTCACCATTTTATAGGAGGCACATACATCCCCTGTAATTTTAATATGATTATGAGTACCCAGGACGTGCATGGTGGGCTGTTCTCAACATGTGCTCATCCAAGTCTACTGAACAGAGCCCTTGGTAGATTAGCAGGCCTACCATATAGCGATTGGTCGGGGTTTGTATGTAAAAAGGTTGTGTTGTTGTTTTGGCAATTCCATTAGTGTTCCGGCCCCCCAGGAAAACAAAAATGCAAAATGAGTCTTTCCAGCCCCAAGGAACCAGAACCGACACTCACATATATATGTTGCTAAATAATATAGCACACATTCCTTGCAACAGGGCATTGTGGTTCTTGGGGTGGAAAGGCGTCCAATATGGAATTTAATTGTCCATTGAAGCCTGTATTATAAAAAGTTACAAAAAAACCGACTTTTGGGAATTTATGTAAAGTGGGATTTTTTGAAACCAGCAACAGGTAAACTTTGCGCATGTCGCTTTATTATGCATATATAACGTTCAAGTTATCCGTCTCATGAAAACTATAGAGGGCGTCATTCATTTCCTTATCAGGCGAGTCCTTTTCATTATCTTCCGGTTTAATGGGATACGCCTGGGGATACGCCGTTTTCGTCAAAACTCCGAATTCCGCCCACACATGAAGTATTTGCAGGCATGCATTACGCTCACCATACATTGCCTAACCATATTCGTCCTTGATTTTCTTATTCCGTTAAGGGATGCCGAATTCACTAGCTCTTGAGCTTTCGCTTTCGCGATTTACACTAAATAAATTTTTGAGTAGCTTCTTCAACGAATCTTTGATGTAACGTCGGTGGTGTCCGAGAATCCAGATTTTTGATGTCGTATTGGTTTAAGAGGTCATAAACCTGAAATCTTATGCTATCAATAAATGGTTTTTTTTTCCAAACGCTTGGGAAATTTGAAGAATGAACTTCACTGTAAGGGTTTCATGTTTAATATTTATATATGAATATATGGGCATGTAAGACACATCAAAGCACTAAATAGTTGTGTGGGTGGCAGTCTTTATTGCTAGTACTGTATTTTGAGTCTTTGAGGTTTACTATATTGAACATGGCTGTCCAAATCGCTGGACGTTGACATGATTTCAGTTGCATGTTTGACATATGAGATTTAAAAGCAATGTTTGTATTGGTTTATTGAAATTAGATGTTTTAAAGGTGCTTGTTCCGATTTATGTCTATTGTCTTCTCCTCTGCTTGATAATGAGAGCCTGGTATTGCACATACACGCCCCCACAATTACCGTGGGACAACGCTTGAGGGTTTATGGTATACCATATTGCATATTGGCAAGCCCTATTCGATACTGCGCTAATATTGATGGTTACCATTAAAACAGTGGTTTTTTTGTTCATATCTTTTGGGAATTACATGGGATTTGAGGTTCAAATTTCAGGACTACAATGGATGCATATGTCCTTTCATCGATATCAAATCGATACTACTTCCTGGGTAAACAGAGGGGTACCAAATACGATCGGAACACCACTTTAAGGAAGAAATACCAAGAATACAATGTACTTTATGTACCATTTTTTACATTATTCCAAACGACATAATTTTCAAATTCATGATTACTGCTTTCAAAGCGGAAATATTTTGATACAAGTAAGATTAGCATTCCTCGACATGTACAGTTCCCATCTCAAGTAGCAAATTTGGTAGAAGTGCACTTCAAGTGAGACAGGAGGAGATTTATTTGATGATATGACTTTTCTCTCAATTTGCTCTTGTTTGGTTGTTAGAACCACTTACCGGAGTTCACAATTAGATCACGGACCGAGACAACAGGAACCAACATGTTGTGCGATGCCGAACCCACACACATTTTGTTGTACATGTATTGAGACAGTTATAGAATACTTTCTCGTTCGAGTACAAACAAAATAGGTCTAAAACATTTTCACTTGTCAGGTGCTTTGTTTTTTGTAGCAATTAACATTCATTTTACAAATGACGGTAAGGAAGTTGACAAGCCACCATAAGATCAATGAACGTTGTTTTGAGTAAAGAAACAGTACGCCAATTGCAAAAACTTATTTTCTAAAAAGAAGAAACTAAGATTTGTTGTTCCAAAATTAATTGTGAATTGGAAGCCTATTTATTGCAGTACTTTAAGTGGAAAAATATTAAATTGTCCTACAATGTTATCACTGTTTAAACGAAAGCGACTTGTAATCGGCTTGTAAAATGATTCCAAGAGTTTCTCGGTACATTGTGCTTCTTCCGTGTAAAAGTTTTCAAAGTTTTAAAATATTAAGTATCTTAGATTATAAATAAATCAAAATCAAAGTTTAAAAAAAAATGGATTTCCTAAATCCTAATGGTTATCTAAAGCCCTTAAACGCTAGGCCATCGATGGCTAAACATACATTAAAGAGGCACTGGCACATTTTCAGAATTATTAAATGGTCTTCAATTTGCTCGCAAATGTTAGGCCATTAGAAGAATATATTATATTTTACACATAAAAATACATGCCCAAAAACAGATAGGGACTTGATAAAAGCTAAAGAATCCAGGAGTTTGTAGGCTAAATTTTAAGTTTGCCGTAAGTTTAATCTAAACATGTTGCTATTATATGGAAAATCATAGACTGTACTCATGATATTAAAACCACAAAGGTTACAGAATGGTCATTAACCAGGTGCATGCAGTGAGAAATAATATAACGTGCGTTTCTGTGCTGCCACGCAATTTGTCCGCGCGTCTGATGACTAATTTCGCCGGCGACATATATTATAAAATCGGTTTACCCATAAACACGCTGATTGGGCTTAATAATTTCAGGGAGGGCAATGTATATAAAAGATTACAATCAGTAAAATATCAATTTTGAAAATCTTGAGGGCCCACTAGTTCAAATTCTACCTGAGTTCCTAAAACAGCAATGAATATTATGACACTTCTTGAAATCGCAATTCTGGGGGAACCTAATCATAGGGTGATTTCGTGTGAAAACGATTAACAGTAAAGGATTTTAATAGTGCTACAGAAACTGAGAAGAGGAGTTCAAAGGAATAAACCTTTTTGAAAGCGCCCCCAATTTTTGACATATTTGAGATTTATAACACGTTGTGTTGGTAACTATCAGTAACTTACCTGTGAACGATAATTCCTCCTAGTATAAACATCCGTCATAAAAGGATTAAGAAAATCCCATGTTCTCATTCAATGGCAAGCGCCGGAAACGTGAATTTTTTTGTCTGCCCCATTTTGAAATAGCACAATCTCACGAGAGATGATCCGAACAATTACTTGTGTCAACCCACATAACAGCATATATGAGCGTTGACACGGTACATGGCGCTAATTCGTATCGTATGAGGTTTACAGCAGCCGTTGAAAGTTTTATAGAGATTACGATTTTTTTTCTAATACTTTGAAGGATGCTGAATCAAAATTTTGGGTCCAAGCACGGGGAAATGTGAGGAACATTGTAAAATAAGGGGGGAAAATTAATACAAAGTGGTAAATTTTGAAATCAAGTCAAATTGTCTTTTTAACACCTTTGACTATATTTGTGTACTTTACAAATGAATACAAATATATTTGTCTGGTTCCGACCTTAATTACACGGTTACAGCACTGAAATGTTCAAGGAACATCCTGGGACAAAAATTACAAAATTCTTTTGTTGAAACTGGTTGTCACATTATTGCTCATTGTCCTACTGAAGCATCTAATGCATAAGGATTGCTCCTACGGATTGTGCGCCAGTATGCAGGCTGCCATCCAAGCTTCTCTTTCTACAACCTTTTTTCTAGCTGATTATATTTGTTTTGATCTACTGATGCAAACTATTCGCATTTAACTAGTTACAACACCTGGTTGGGTGATTTTCAACTACATTTTGTTAACTTTTAAGATATTTTATGATTAACTTTCACTTGGATGTCATCTTCTGTGGGTCGCCAAATTTGCAGTCCTGCCTATCTTTACTACAGACTTGTGTAACAATCTTCTAGGCCTTGCTTGAGTGTAACATTGATCTAAGTGATATGTGATCACTCAAATTGCTGTGAAGTGGCTCTTGCTGTTAGCTTGCAATATTCATCTTTGTTTATTGATCTGAACTTCTCAAGTGGATTCTAAGTAACATTAACTGATTCATCAACCACCATGCGGCTGCAACAGGCTTTACTTGTATTGGGCCTTGTGGTTTTTGCATGCTATGATTGTAATAATATGCCAACATGTAGTGTTGCATCACTTCTGGTGCAAACAATCAATGTGCCATACTGATAATATAAAATAGATACTCAAAGCTAGAATTAATTACTATCCCAACTCAACATCAACCTTCCATGATCAGATTCTGAGAGCAGGTGATGTAGACCCTAACCCAGGGCCTGATTTGATTAATAATACCATCCTCAAGACCCCCGCTGGTACAAGTCAACTCGAATGACTTTTTGGACATTGGAACTTCATCACTATATGTCATTAGCCCCAAATGTTCCTGGCTCACATTGTGGATTTGGTATAAACATCGCCCACCTTCAACTCAGAGGGGTGTACGTGGTGGAGTAACTCAATCGTCAACATGCCTACTCCGCATCTAGACCTTATCTGGTTATGCCTATTCTATTGCGTCTCGTCGGATAATTTCACAGATTAGACCATGTGCAAGAGCAGATTCCAGTTCTCTATCGACAAGAAAGGAGAAGCCTTCCCAAAGGAAAAATTCATCTGTCTCTCATTCACATCTCTGTCAATTTCTGTAGCTTTAAGCTGAACCATACCTTAACATTTGCTCGGGGGTGCAATCTCAATCAATTCGTATTAAAAACTCAACTATATGTGTCTTAGTTCTTGATAAATCAATAGATTATTTTTCCTCGCAAGAACATGGCTTGGTTGCAGACGAGTGGGTGCCAATAATAGCGGATGCTACAACCACCAGGATACTCTTTCCTGAACTCTCCAGAGCGAAGATCAAAGAGGTGGTGGTGTAGGGGGTTCTCTCTCGTACTGTATTAAAACGACTATTGAGACTCTGAAGTTCAAACTAATTCTTTTGAAAAGGCTTGTGTAGTTTATACACGCACAGCATTATGTTATCTGTGTGTATAGGCCACCCCACTGCAGCTAATAGCTGAAAACAGAGTGATTTCTTGCAAATTTTGCTAACTGTTTGGATGAATGTCTGTTAAGGCCAAAACAAAATGTCCATAGTTGTGACATCAATATTCAATGTAAAGTAAGCCCGACAGATCTGATGTGTCTCAATTTCTTGATTGTATCTTGTTTGGCATGGTCTTAGACAACAAATGTGAACCAACGCACAGTCATGGTAACACCCTTGACTTGCTTATTAGTAGATCTGATTGACATGTCATCCTTGATTTCATGTCCAAGATTCAATTGGACTGCCACACCTTCATGTTTATCACTATCCTCAGCTTCATTGCACCTTAAATCGTGTTGAACCACGTCCACCTAGGGTTACACCTTCTGTCAGAAATTTCCGTGATCTTGACCATCTTTCCTTTATTATGAGCTTAAGGAAAGATCTGTGAAATGCAATGTTGTAATGTCAATAATATGGTTTCTTCTTACACTCATATTATGTAATCTGTTCTTGACCAATCCGCTCCTATGAAAACTAAAAGTGTTTCTACCCGTACCGTCTGCCTTGTACAATGTTGAAATTCAGGAGCTCGGTAAAGTGCGCAAGAAGATTGAGCGTAAATGCGCAACTCACATCTGGATCATGATCGTTCTGCTATGTTGATCAACTGCTTGTCCTATATGATCACTAGGCCAAGACTGAATTACTTCAAGTCTAGGATTACCTACCGAGGCAAATTCTAAGATCTCTCTCTTCAGTACCAGTAAAAATGGTTGCTGAAATAGGTCTCATAAGTCCTTGCCTGTTCGGATTGTGTTTAGTTTGATAACAAAATTTGCCACCTTTTGTGAGACAATATTGCTAAAATAACATCTGAGCGTGATATGACGTTTGTCCAACCATGATGCTGTTATAGTGAAGATAGCGGACCAACTCGCATGTTAAAAATTGTTTTCATCCCGCATCCGTTGAGGAAGTTGAACGGGTGATCAGTAAACTTTCCAACAAGTCTTGCACTGCTCGTCCGCTACCTACCTGGATTTTTGAAACAAAACATGACATGTTTTGCTCATCTTTCATTACTAGGTTTGTTATGCCTCATTGCATGATGGTATCTTTCCCTGTAATGCCTTCAAGCACGCTGTTATATTGCCGGTGTTTGAAAGGTCTGGTTGTGATGTAAACATTTTTTGAAAAACTACAGGCCCATTTCAAATATCAATGTCTTGCAGGTAATTGAAAGTATTGTTTCAAAGGTTAAAGATCACTGTTGTGGAGCATGACCTATTCTAGCAGTTTCACAGTGCTTAACCCGGGAGGGGGCCACACAGTCCGGCCCTGTTAAAGGTCAAGGGTGATATTCTCCGTGACATGATCAAGGCAGGTTGTTTTCTTATGGCTATGTTTAGATCTTACTGACTGCCTTTGATACCAGCAATCATGAAACTCTCATTCGTCGTCTCAACATTACTTGGTATTTCTGGTTCCGCCAGTTCCGCCGTGCCTGGATAAAATCATATCATTCAGAACTGCATCAGCCGTGTCTGCATTGATGTTGCCCTGTCAGATGAAATTCTTCTTATGTGTGGGACCCCCAAGGATCCATCCATGGTCCTCTTCACTTTATCACCTACATTCATCCTATTGGACAAATTATACACAAACACAATTTACTTTTTCATGAATATGCAGATGACTCACAAATTTTACTGTTCGTATGATCCAAAGAAGCTGGAGACAGAGATGCTGCCTTCAACTGTGTATTGAGGAAAAAGTGACTGATGAAATTAAATAATTAAAACTCCACTGGACACGACTGAATTCATTGGTTTTTGGATCCCTCACAACATAAAACAAAACTCTGGTGCATATCTCCCATTGGAAACATAACTGTAAAATCAACCCCCTCGGTTCGCAACTCTTGTAAGTTTTTCTTGACTCAACCGTATCCATGACACTCATTTATCTCCTTTATGTCGTACCACTTTAAATCAAGGAATATTCTTGGATACGAATATAACCTGGCTATTGACTCATGCCCATCATATTGTCGCTCTCCTTGTTCTGTCCAGACTGATTATGTAAATTCACTATCCTTGTTGGTACAACAGACGCTAACTTGCAAAGGCTTTCAACGCATTCAAACCCGGGCTGTCCGTATCATTTTTGCTTGAAACGCGTGATCACATTTCTCCATATTTAATAGATCTTCACTGGCTTCCAGTAGAACGTATTACGTTAAAGTTGCTCACCATAATGTTTCATTTTTCTACATTTCTGTTCCGCTAGATATCTCCAAGATGACCTCAATCAATCTCGCTCATCTATGGCCACTGGTCGCTACTCTCTACGTTTTTCTCAGGATATTACTAGACTGGTCTACCCTAATACCCCCACTACCCGCCGTGCTGGTTGCTCACTCTTTTCATTTATGACCACCTTGGAATACACTTCCATCCAAAAATTCGCCATGGCTCCCACACCAGTAGCTGCAAAAAGCTCATCAAAACATATTATTTCCTTGTGTTTAATTTGTAACTTTTAAATTTTTTATTGTTATTGTCTGTTTGTAATGCAATATAATTCTTTGTATGTATGTATGTATGTATAAAATATTTTTGGATGACAGACTACGTATACAATAGTGAGGTCCCCGATTTTTGGTTACCACCCCAATTGCCAGTGTAGATCCTTGTTACGTTTTAACCTACTAATTATGCAACCGAATGCCAAACATTGTAAATAAGGCCAGACGACAATTTGGACACAGGTTTCAACACAATCGAAGCACTGGGTAAGTTCTACCCCGAATGCGACCTTGAACCCAATAGGGCTGTAGCCGTTTAACTAAGGTCGGAACCTATACAAACATACTTTTTAATTTTAATAACGGACCCAATGTATTGTGTTGTGTACATTTAAGCACAATTTTGACTTGATTTGAAATTTACCCCTGTAGTAATGTACCCCCATTGTTTTTACACTGTTCCCCACATTTCCCGAAGTTGGACCCAAAAATTCTGATTCAGAACCTTTCAAAATAATAAAGAAAAACATTTGAGAACAAACTTGTAGAATAGGATGCTCATAACCCTTAGCTATTATCGGGTATCCGATCTTAGAATATCCGATCCTATATTTATACAGATCCTCCTATAACAGAATGGAGAGAAGTTCGAAGCTTACCATTCATAGCGGTAATTTCCTAGCCAACAATTCAACTGTGGCACAATATACAAAAATAATTTGGAGGCGCTCTTCAAAAATATGCTTCTAATATTAGTATTCAAGAAATGGGCTTCAATGCATATTGTTGGCTCCACTATAGACTTGTAAAGGCTACTTTAATATTACATACCCTACGGATGTATGTATCAACGTTTCTCGTCAATCAAAAAAGGAAACCCTCACTTCTCTGACATTCAAGGCATTTTTGTTGAATCATTTAAGGGTGGTGTTAGACATAAGAATATTACCGCATATTAAAGGGAATGGCCCGGTTTAATTATATAAACATTTGATCTTATTGAATGAATCTAATCCCATTACACCCATCTGTAAAGTGTCAACAATATTTGAATTCATAAGATTTCAAACGTGATTTAGTAATCGCGCGTGCTGTGTAAATTGAATTGATTGACCAAATTTGTGGCCGAATGTTTCACAGGCACATAAAATATCTTTCTTTTCTTCAGACACCGGCGATCGTGGGACCTTGAGTTTACGCATTTATAACACTTAGCAACATACAAAACTGTGAACTACGTTTCATGAATCTAAGTATTGGATATGGTGGACACAATATTAAAGACCACTATCATGATTTGCTAAATCAGAAAATCGATAAAAAAATTCAAAAATATTGTATGTAACAAGTATGTTGTACCCTAACACACCTGCAAGTACTAGGACGAAAAGCACCCTAATAGGACAAATTTGATATTTTAGGTCATTACTGTCCGCACGGACACTTACTACTACTTCATCACGTAATTGAATGGCAATTCTTATTCCTGGGCGTGTTTTTGTTGAGAATCGCGCAATCTATTTTTTTTAGGTGTCTATCATCCGCCGATATTTGAAGTGATAGATGGCAGTGACCGCGTATTTACGCACTATGCATATTCATTAGCATGAGTGGCGTTTTTCAAAACAAATAACATGCCGAACTACATTTAAAAGGACGTACAACACGATTCATTATGTTGGTGACGCCGGATTGGTGTTATGGCCATACGACCAATTTTGATATTTTTAAATATAATGCACTTTTTTAAATTTTGAGGATTTTAGAGGGAATCATCCCTTGGGCCCCCCCCGTTTTGGTTTTTTTTTTTTTAGCATCTGTACGGGACCTGCTGACATCTTTACTGTAAGTTGTAACTCGTCTCAGTCAATGTGGTCATACCCTTTCTGAATTTGCAACGCCTCAGACTCGGTGAAAAAGATATTGACTGAAACTGTGGCTGTGGGGCAAGCGAAAACCTGCCGAGAAATCACTCCTTGTCAATCAGCCTGGGGTGTGTACGTCGTAGTACCTAATGCTTTTCGAATTACCAGTTTGACTGTGTTGAAAAAGTAGCCGGGAAAAAGGCAGCGCTTGTGCATTAGAGCCACTGCACTTTATACGTAACGATTATTTTATTACGCACATGTCTTTTGAGTGCAAACCCTCCTAGTATGAACAACGATCGATCAGCTGTTGGAACAAAAAGCTAAAACAACGTAAACAAACTATACTGCACATGCACACACACACTCTAAGAAGAAATAAAAACAAAAACCTAATTAATGGGAAATATGTTCTGTTTTGTTTTGGGAAAAGGCAAGGCTAGGTCCTAAACCAAACAATTTTTAGGTTACTTTTTTTGTCCGCTTGCCAAAATTGTTATTTTCTCCTTTTCATTTCTCCTAAAATTTCGAGCCCTGAAGGAAAAATACACAACAAACAATTTAAAACAACAAAACAATGCCAATTTAAAAAAGCAATGTGCAACGTTTTTCAGAGACACTTTTTTGCTTTTCAAAGGTGATAAAATAACACTTGAGCGAAACCAAAATGTGAAATCCAAGAATAGAACATTTAAAGGCATTTCTTGATCCACACGCCTCGTTTCCCCCTCCCCACCGACTGACCTAAAAACAGCTGAGATTTTTTATATCCTCCTGAACCGTTTACATTAGTAATGCATGTGTACCAAATCTTACGGTAAATTCGGTCGTATCTGTAAGAAATCGCAATTTTGTATTTTCTGTCCGTGTAAACGGACAGACATTATAGCACGCTAAGCACGGTTGGCCTATGGGACCGTGGGAAACGAGCATTTGCTCTACCACAAACCGCGAAATCAGGATCACCTAAAAAGTTGTGAATAAGCCGTTTCTCAAGGATATCTAGTGAACATGAATAACAGAAGGGGCTGGAATCACGAAATGCAGTTACGTTTGAAAAAACATATGTGATCTTATGTAACTTCATACAAAATACAACCACGGTTCATGAAAAAAAATAAAAACACAAAATATTTTAAATATAAGCAAACTCCCCCCAATGGTTTCAGACTGATATGAACCAAAATAGTCTGTTTGGGTTGACCAGTTAAATGTCCATAGACCATGTTTATTGAATCATCTGCTTTAAAAAACCTACCTAAAACATAATAAGATAAGATATTCGCGTGTGTCGATCACCTACTTCAAGTGGATGAAGAACCATATTAATGTTCAATTAGCCTTGATTAGTTTTATGGTGTTATTAAAATTGTTCAGATGCAATTGGCCCTCTCAGTCTTCTTCGCACTCACGAAGTCCTAGTCGATTCAAGGCAAGGTCATGATGCCCAGGTAGGATGTTCAGAAAATTTGACCAAATACTTACCAAAATTGTGATCTTATGCAAGAAAACGTAGTTTGGACTCTATGACAATGGTCATCAGTATTATTTTAGTTTAAGAAACGATTTATAGCCACAACATTGTTTCATCACACTGCTGTGATGGAATCCTGATGACGTGAGCCTCGTGTGATGAAATATTACCGTTTCAGACCTGGGTCCAGGGACCACTGGCATACATGTGCGAGTGCACCGTTTATTATCCGTTGCCACTTACACCTTAGTAAGATTTCTATCATGTTTAATTACTTTGAAATCCTTTTGAATCACCTAAGCTTGGTGTCGAACTCTAACTCTTGGCTACTCGCGATAATTTTGGCCTACATACGAACAATTATCATCCGAGTCTGAAATTCACACATCATCCATGCTCATGCACAGCTCGTGACAGCTGATCATGCATGTCGATGTTCATGACTCATGTCATGAGCAACGTATATAAACTCACCCTTTCGTAAGTTGTTGTGTTCTCCATAATATGGAAATTACTCTTTTGCTTGCAAATGCCTGTATAAAGGTCAAATTTTAATTGAACGCAATACTGAAAATGCATGCACTCTTCCGTACGTCGTTTAAGTGTTTACATTTGAAAGCACCGATGACTGAGAACCGCCATCACATTAGTTTAACTTCTCTTTCCTCGCGATCTGACTCGAACATTTTGTTTACATAGGGGCTAGGCCCTTTTCACTCTTTGTCTGTAATATTCGGCAATTAGTGCAGGCCGAACTAAAATTTTCACGCAATTAAGAACAAATAATGATAAACTGAATAAGATGAGAATAAAAGACAGGATTTCCTCTTTTTTGGTATCAGAATATCTGGCTCATATTTGATAGGCAGTTCCAATTATTTTTTTCGTGGTGGACAGCGCTATCGCGCTGTCCACCACTCACCATCTACCATCCTATCAGTGCAAGGTATTAGTACTCCTCCAACTCTGTGTCCTTTTTCAATAGGGGAAATAAGGCTTACACAGGGGTCACACTTTTAAAATGCTGCCAAGCATGTAAATAAAGGTATGGGCCCTTTAATGGGTACTACAGTAATAGCCCCACATTTGTAAATGATGGAATGACCATTTAATTGTACCTTAATGAAGGAATGACTAATTGGTAAATGATAGAATACACCCTTTAATAAGGTAAATGACGAAATGGCAAGGGAATCGATAGTCCGTTAAATTGTTTTAAGTCAGTAGTCCTTTAATTTAACGATGGGATCCCTGTTTAATTGTTAAATAAATGACAGGTGACCAATTGGTAATGATAGAACGACCCTTTAAATTGAAGGATATGGCCCCACCCCTATCAGACCCACGGGTGACCATGCATGAAGGATTGGAATTAATGGGTAGTTCTGGGCTTCTTCGTATAAGGTTTCCCTCCTACAGTAATACCTACTTTGGCTACTCAATTAATCTAGAAAAAAAAAAAAGATATGACCACATACTGCTTTTAGTGCTATGTTGACATTTCGTATGTTTCCCGATCTGTCAGCCCAGGGGACGGACCCGGGGACTGAATTACGTGGGGTTAGAGGGGGTGGCACTTGATACCAGCTAGCTCAATCTAGAAAAAAGATATGGCCAACTGTTTAACTTTTTTGCGCAATGTTGACCTATTTTTACACTTTCCCACCCCTGTCAGACCTCGGGTAAGACACCGGGAGAGTGAATTATATCGTTTAAAGGGGCTTGTGTCCGTCCCTACAATATGCATATGACGTTTGGCTACACTAGCTCGTCAAGAAAAAAAGATGTTGCCTGCCGCCAATTTTGACGTTTTTTGCGAAATGTTGACATTTTTTAATGTTTCCCCACTCTTATCAACCCAGGGGAGGACCTGGGGGAAAAGTATATCCTTATTAGGAGCTTGTGTCCTCCTACAACACACCCAAGTTTGGCTGAACTCAAGCTCATCTAGTAAAAACAAGATATAGCCAATGTTGATCTTTTCTACAGGTGTGGACACACCAGGGGTGCAAAATTTCTTTTTTTCCTCAGTCAAGCAGGATTTTGGCCTATCGATTCCCCAATGTGACCGATCCCCTCCTCTTCCTCTCCTTCATCACACCATTCCTTAAAATTGGACTAAACCGCATTAAATGTTAAAAATAACCAATGAGTAGGTATTTAATTGTGGTTTATTTTTCACATAGTCATGTGCAATTTTACTTTCCTATAAACGACACACAGCATTAAGCAGTGATTTGTCAGGGCCTATCTAGGGCTGGCTTGGGCCCCTAAGGGGATGCAGGGCATAACCCTACAGATTCTCTTCCAGAGCCCCCGGAAGCTTTTGTATGCGCCTACCTCGATCATTATAGTGGATGAGCCAGAACCAGCTAAAGTAGCCTCATTGGTACAACATGTGGTGGGGGTGGGGGAGGGTGGCAAGAGGCCATTTATAAACCAGGCTTCTCATATATGACTACCGAAAATGTATGAAGGCATTCTGAAGGCGTAGAGTAAGCTAGATAGGGGGTCCGCAATGATTATACATTGGTCAAAATTGGAAAAGTGGTCCAATGTTGTTGAAATTTCACTAAATTAATTGTCTGCTTATGGTCACAAGGATTAAAAATGTATAGTTTTGTGCTATCTCTGACTTACCCTTAATGAGTTATAAGGTGAAAACCGTTTTTATAGGTCAAAGGTTAACTTAGCTTCTACAGAGGTCAAATACTAAAAAACGCTAACAATTTCAGTGAAATGGTCTCATATGTTTGTATGTTCCTTTCTATCCAACACGTAGTGGGGAATATTTCCATGTGTATCCACAGCAGGCGCGTACCAGCCCTGTGGCTCCAAGGGGGCAATTCCCGGTAGGTGGCATCAAATTTCCCCTCACAAAAGCAAACATTTCCTTGGCCATGGCAAAAGAAACCCCCCCGGGAAAAAAAGGCGCTGATTAACATGTATATTCCATGTTTTTTATTAATTTCCCGTATTTCCGCCTCATTTTTTTTTTTCAGAGGGGGCACTCTGCCCCCCCCCTCTTGGCCCCCACCTGTCACGCCACTGAGCCACAGAAAGAAATCAAGGTGTCTCAGTGAATAACACAATATCAGGCCTTGTATTCATCAATGAGTTGGTGGAATTCAGCTACTTTACCTCTGATTCCACGGGTATTTATGTTCATGATGTGGTACGGTACTTTAAGTAGTAACATTTTTCTGTCGCCGTCACATTCCCCTTGTTGTTTTTTATTTTTGAACATGTGAAGTACCAGTATCAGTCTTTCTATTTGGTTTACTTTGATCTCGAGTCTTTGATGTATTTAGCATGCGCATTAAGTACCTGTTTGCAGTTCGCGTGTGGTTTTCGCCTGGTTTTAATTGTTTTTGTTCATCGTTAAGTGTCGGTATTAATCTCTCTGTTTGGTTTACTGTGACCACGATGTTTGTTTGGTTGTATGCATATTTGAAATACCTGTTTCAGTTTCCCCTGTGTGTTTTCCGTCTGGTTTTTTTTTTTATGAGCCTCCATCACATTCTTTTCAAATACACTCCTATTAGTATGCCGATTCATCCAGTACTAATGATTTTCAGCAATTAATTCCCAGGGGCCAATATTAGTTGCGACGATATCGATCCAACTTGAGTAAAAGGGAGCTGTAAACAGGGTGCGGGGGTGTTGTCAATGCTGTGTATGATGCCAGGTACCATTCACACCCCCCTTCAGAATTTGGAGACGACGGTGACAAATTTCGGGTCAACCGGCGAGCGTAGGGAGGCGAAAAAAATTGTTTGTTGGTAACGCAAAGGTCCGCTGCTGGCAAATCCTCACCCCCCCACATAAATTCCTGCTACGGGCCTCGCACACCTTACCGTTGATATCTTCAAGAATTAGCAAAGCAAACAGGGCCCACGGTAGTAATAAATCTCACCCCTTTGAGGTTAACATTCGAGGAAAAAACAGCAAAGCATGGAATCTCCCAGTCACTATACAGTAGACTTCAGTTCACAGCCATGTGAAAAATCCCGATGGCGTACAACAATAGAACTACGCATTTCCAATATGGCTTCGGGCAATAACGGGGCTGAGTTAATACTGCTAAAACTATCAAGTGAAATTTGTCTGGTGCAGTCACAAACTTCGCAAATACAAACATGTTGCAATTAAAAGTGAACGAACCAAAATGCGTTTTAAAATAAGCTAAATATAAGCTAGTCCTCTCGGGAGCTTTACCTCTTCATCATTGGAAGAAGATCTGAAGAGGGATGACAATTTTTGGGGCGTTTCACTTCTGCCTTTTAAGTAACAACTCGGATCCCATTTTTAATAACAAAAATCGCTTATTTTATGACAATACGCATTTCAAAACATTGCGGTTCCAAGTATAGTTTACTGGACAATTACCCACACAAATTGAAAAAATCTCAAAATTTTAATCGGGGTGCGCTCTTCCAAAACTGTGCCATTATTGCTTTAAAAGGTACATAAATTGCAGTTTAATATTTCATTTTATTTTAAATATTAAGTTTTTCCTAAAAAAAATAACAAGGAAACTGATTACTTTGAATGCCTACGTTTTCAACTGTATAGACATTAATGTTGCGGTAGATTTTAAATCTCGATTTTATTATAACATTCTTTTGGTAAAATACTAGAGTAATTTGATGTGGGCGATCAAATGTGAAACAGAAAAAAAAATGCTCTCATCTCGTTAAAAATATGTCATCTAATGTCATCATTGTCAAAGAAAGCAAACACGTCCGATTAAAACGGGAACAAGTCCACTTCGAAAAATAATAATAAAAGTTGGGTAAAGCTTTGTTCACTAGTCTACTTAACAGTACGCTGATTTTTCTTGTAAACACCAATGACAAAGTTTCAGATCTTTAGATAAACAAACACAATGTATCCTTATTTTTAAAGGCTGACCAAGATTTTCCGAGGATCATGGCGTATGGGGGGGGGGGGGGTCAAAAAAAAAAAAGAATTTCCGTAGCTGGCAATCATGCTTTCAGATTGCACCGGATAGGTCAAATAATGTCAAAGCAAAAACGCATTTTTTTTCCGGGGGCTTCGCCCATGGCGTTCCTGCCGTATGGCTGGTCCGTATCAAGGATCGCGCCACTAAACCGGGGTGCGATCGAGATCCTAGATACGCCCATGAAGATGATCCCTCAATTTTCTTTACAAATGTGTGTTTTTCTGCATATACATGATGCCTGTCGTCCGTACTAATACTATGTAAAATCGCTAAACTTCGTTCAAATCGACGACCTTCCAATATAAAAAATCATAACTTTTAAAA
Organism: Ophioderma brevispina; assembly: GCA_023653785.1. NCBI lineage: Eukaryota > Metazoa > Echinodermata > Ophiuroidea > Amphilepidida > Ophiodermatidae > Ophioderma > Ophioderma brevispina. The sequence continues at coordinate 282 of JAMKCH010011150.1, read as the reverse complement.
AAAAAAAAAAAATCCTGAATTTTTTTTATACATAGTATCCTATGATAGTGTTTTACTATCCTAAAATGTTCACTGTCATCAAAACTGCATCAGATTCATCTCAAACTTGGGATTGAGCCTTTTAGGGACGCACCATTAGATTGGGGGGGGGGGGGGGCCTAGGGAGTTTTTAAAAAAAAAAGAGTGTTGTCACCGCATGTGGACCAAACAAAATATTTTGCTCCACCACGACACTGTGAAAAATAACATTTGCTCCACCACATAGTGTGAAAAAATGGATGA
>JAMKCH010011149.1:0-138325 GCA_023653785.1 Ophioderma brevispina | reverse complement strand
AATATTCCAAAATATTCAAAAATTTTTATCTCAAAACTCAAACATAGTACAGTGACTTAACTTTCAGATATGCAGAATGTCATTTGTGACCTCTTCATGCGACCAACTCTTTTCGAATCAACGGTCACAAACCGCCTAACTTTCTAACAATTAGCTCTAGTTCTTTCCTTCTTTCTTCTGGCAACACTTCAACTGCATCTAGTTCAGTCATCGTTTGACGTATTCTGACTAGACTTACATCAAATGACCGCTAACCCGTCCCATTTATGTCATATGACATTGACCCCTGTCTGACCTTTGACCTGGCCACAGGCTTCAAATATGTAATTTAATTGTCAAAATTATCTTCTTCTACAGGATTACGCCGATATCAACCGAACTGGTTCAGAGGAACCACTGACCCTTGCTTCGTATAGGGTGTTCAGGGATAAGGAGTCAAAGGTCATTAAGGGGTCATTTCCGATTTGAAAGCCAAAAATTGTGAAAAATATTCAAAAAATCGCTGTCCTTACAAATTAGGTACAGAGTGACGTCATTAGAGCACATGTATTGTTACTAGGCAGGATCTTTGGGTTGTCCACAGTTTCAGGATCAGAGGTCATTAAGGGGTCACTTCCAGTCAAAAACCAAAAATATTCCAAAATATTCAAAAATTTTTATCTCAAAACTCAAACATAGTACAGTAACTTGACTTACAGATATGCATTCATGTTACCTGGTGTATGCAAGGTATTTTTTATTTTGGAGGTCAAAGGTCATTTAAGATAATTAACGGTTTTAAGGGTAATAATTTCAAGAATTTTTATCTCCAGAACTAAGCATAGTAGAATTTTTTTATTTGTATTGGAACAATGCATTTTTGTTGTGTACATGAGGTCAAAGGTCATTAAGGGGGTCAAAAGGTCAATTTTCCAAAAAAATGTTAAAAATAAGACCAAATTGGATTTATCTCAGCCTATAGAGGACAGATAAAGCCCGTTATTACTACAGTGATGTAACATTAATAGTAGAAGAGGTCTATGATAGTCTCGACCACAAAGGTCAAAGTTCAAGGTCAAAGGTCAAAATTTACAAACAAGCTCCGATTGAACTGAAATTTGACAGGAATAATCCTCGGGATATCGTAAATACAGAAAAATTACAGTTGACCCTATTCGTGACCCAGGGGTCCCGTTATAGAGCTGCAAAGGTCAAATCCCTGACATGCTTGGATTGAGTGTAATTTAATTGTCAAAATTATCTTCTTCTACAGGATTACGCCGATATAAACGAAACTGGTTCAGAGGAGCCACTGACCCTTGCTTCATATAGGGTGTTCAGGGATAAGGAGTCAAAGGTCATTAAGGGGGTCATTTCCGGTTTGAAAGCCAAAAATTGTGAAAAAATTCAAAAAATCGCTGTCCTTACAAATTACGTAACAGAGTGACGTCATTAGAGCACATGTATTGTTACCAGGCAGGGTCTTTGGGTTGTCCACAATTTCAGGATCAAAGGTCATTAAGGGTCACTTCCGGTCAGAAACCAAATATATTCCAAAATTTTCAAATTTTTTAATCTCAAAACCCAAACATAGTACAGTGACTGAACTTTGAGATTTGCGTTCATGTTACCTGGTGTATGCAAGGTATTTTTATTTTGGAGGTCAAAGGTCATTTAAGGTCATTTCCGGTTTTAAGGTAAATAATTTCAAGAATTTTTATCTCCAGAACTAAGCATAGAAGAATTTTTTTATTTGCATTGAAACAATGCATTTTTGTTGTGTACACGAGGTTTTTTTTATACCGGGATCAAAGGTCATTAAGGGGGTCAAAAGGTCAATTTGCCAAAAAATGCTAAAAATAAGACCAAATTGGCTATATCTCAGCCTATAGAAGACAGATAAAGCCTGTTATTGCTGCAGTGATGTAACATTAATGGTAATAGAAGTCTATGGTAGTCTCGACCCAAAGGTCAAAGTTCAAGGTCAAAGGTCAAAATCTACAAAACTCCAATTGAGCTGAAATTTGTTAGGGATAATCCTTGTGGCATCATAAATACAGACAAGTACAGTTGACCCCATCCGTGACCCAGGGGTCACCTTATAGGGGTGAAAAGGTCAAATCTCTGACATGCTTGGTTTGAGTTGAAACTCAATAATATTGATCCTTGTAAAGTTGTTAACACGTAAAAATACATTTAATGACATTTGTGACATATTGGTGAAGTTACAGGGGTCAAAAGGTCAAGTCGCCTCAAGGGGTCATTAAGGGGATCACCATCCATTCCCAATACGGCCGTCTTGTAAATTAGATCTGTCCCCAGGTCTAGTTTAAATATCTATATTATTTATTTTCGAAAAAATGTATTTTACCAGCCATTCACACAGGCTGACTTTAATTTTTCTCTAGATTAACAAAAGAACAGAAAACAACCAACCTACTGACCCTATTTTTCAGCCTGTTATGCCGGCCACATAATAATAATGAGATTTATAAAGTGCTTTTTACAAAGTAGGCAAGGCGCTGGAATAGGAAAGGAAAATTAAAAGGCTAGGATAAAGGTGATACTTTATATGACTTTTAAAAACATGGTTCTTTTTTAGGCCTAAATGCCCATCACACAACAAAATTGAGCAAGCTTGTATTCACTGCGTGCTTATTTGACAATTAAATTTCTACACGAAAGAAGTCTGTTGTCCATTAAAAAATCAACTTAACAAAATATGTCTTTGCTTGAATACATCTATAGATAGAGCACGAGGTACAGAAAATGGTGTTTGAAAGTTGTGTGAAACAAGTCGGACTAATTTCTTGGGGATATTTCAACAAAAAATAACCCATTTACGTGTACTTAATTTGCATTGGCAGAAAAGGAAATAGGCCAAAAATCTAAATGGTGTGACATTCGATCCTCAAAATTCCAGTAAAATGAGATAATCTCCAGGTTTAAAATCAAGGCTAGATTATTTCTGAGTCATTATTGTGCTTCTGGCAGTATTCTTAAATTCTTTACCTCTACATGAACATGATACTACACGAGGCAATTACTGTGTATTGCAACCCTCAACCCTGCTACAGAGATAGATTTTAGAAAGTTTTGTGCAGAGAGATGCATCTGAAAAAATTACATCACCGTTGACCTTTTTTCAAGCTTTTACCTTAAACATTCCAGAATTAAAACTTATTTGCCTAAAAAAATAAGGTACATTGGATGGAAATTTGTGAACAACTTTATTTCAAGATATGTAATGCAAGCATCATCAGGGATAGGGACTTAAATAGTATCCGACTCATCAGAGTTTTTGGAAGCACTTTTATCCTAAGACTGATATGATATGCACACTCTCTGCAATGCATTATGGGATGGTTCAAAATATACTCTGTCTAAAACAAATTAGACTTTGCAAGCATTTTTTTTTCAGACATGCACTGCTCATTTTTGTGGAACTACAATTCAAAATTATTTGCCTGATAGTGTAATTGATTGAGTTCATATATAACCATCAGAAATAAACAAAAACCTAATACAGGGGCTTTACCCATTTCCCTCCTTGACCCTACCACTCACCCATAGGACAACCTTTAAATATGGAGTACAAACGTGATTGAGCATTTTCAAAGTTATGTATTCAACATCGTTGCCTGTAAAAGCACTGTTGTCCTGTGTAATAACTTGACATGCTGCCACTTAAATGTAGAAGCGTAGCAATGTGCCGCAAGCTGTAGTCTCATTGCCATATTGCCTTGCCATGTTGACATAACCATACATTGGCTGCCCTTCAAACTTTCGAAAATCGAAAGTGGTTCAATTGATCTATTCCATGTATTCTAGGTTTAATATATGAAGAATAAGTTATATGTGATTGAATTGTTGTAAGATATTTTCTAAAATTGTGAGATATAGGAACCCTAATACCTAGTCAACTTATGATTTCCCCAGCAATTCTCAGTGCATAAATTTTATTTTATAAACAGACAAAAAGTAGCCCATTTCAGTCATCGCCAATGGGACGGTGGCAAAGTTCGACCGAACATTGGAGGATATGCTATTCATGTTTGTGCCCCAACCAACAGTTATTTTTTTTCAAGGATTGAACTCTTTCCAATGATATCAGTTTCTTTGAAGATTATTAAACTTAAAACTTGGTTACCATCTGGATTCAAGAAATTAGAATATGACTACATTGTGTTCCTTTAGAGGTAACGCCAGGGATAAAACAGAGGAAGATGGGATGATATGAAAGGCTTGAAAGAGAACTTCCTCGATAATTTATCCTGAATAGTATCGCAAATTAAAAGTTAATGCTTGGCTTTGTAATCTGTTCTAATGGATATCTTGAATTTTACTAATGATTCAACTATTAATTGTTTAGGGCTATTGAAAATACTTGGCTATTTAACAATACATTTTACATTGGCAATTCAAAACACTTCATTATGAGAAATAGGAAAATTATCAGTTATAGGGGAGTAAGGTTACATTGCCCGTGAGAAATGTATGGCCTAGTAATTGAATGAGCTATTGCTCTATGTCCTTGGGGGAAATGTAATTGTATCGGCTTGCAAAAAGTACTCTCAATAAAAATGGTTGAAGGATCATGTTATTTCAATTTCGTATTCTTTAGTAGACCAATTCCAATCAGAATGTCGTCATTGCGACGTCTGAAATATTTTAAATGTAGCAGGTCTCAATAAAGGTGATGAGATTGTGATGTAGCCATAAACTTGTTCAAGAGAATTTCTCTTTTATTTGTACGGTGATGACCAAATAGAAAATATTCCACTACTATCCATTCAACAAAATTGTATTTTAGCTGCTAAAGGTCCACATGAAATTCCATACTTTACCCCCAGAATAGTGCCATCGGTGGTTTAGAGACCTTTCCCCCTTAAGTTGGTTGTGACATGCCCTTGTTGACTAATTATGCTATCATGTATCATTGTGGTGGGAAACTATGTAACCGATGCTGTTTCGGTAGATGACACTCCTACAGGCAGTGGGAAAGGCATGCACTATTAGACGGTGTTAACTAACCATGTGGGCTATAAAAAAAGGCAGGTGATGATGGTACATCAGGATAGTGAAACAAGCTAAACATGGTGCTCATGTTTCTATGGGAGATAAAATATGGGCGTTAAATTTATAGGGCACCTGGAAGGTCACCGGCATGTTCATTCCCCTTCCTCCCACTACCCAAGCTTGAGGTACTTGGATTTGGTTTGGACATGGCTGGGATTCTTTATGAATATATTATGTGCACATTTAATTGGCTTGTGTTGCTTGGCTTGAAGGACAGGCAGGAATGGAACACAACAACGGATGGGTTGCTAGTAGCATAACATTTATAAAATCTGATCCATGTAATACATAGTTGCGTACACACAGGTTTATTCCTTATTAAAACTGAATACATGAACACAGATTGGAGTAATGTTAATAAATGCACCCTTTAAGCAAAAAATGGCGATTCCAGGAAAACGTGTTTTGTATATATTGATATGGGTGTGTAACATGAACCATGCTTGTTATAATGCCAACATCACATATGCACAAATAACACACACATACTTACCACACACACCTTCACTTTGGAAATAAAGTCACACATGCACACATACTCTTTACATGTCACAAGTTACATTGGAGATATGGTGCAGCAATCTTGATCCGTCAGTGTATTGAATAACAACACAATACCGGCATCAGTATGACAAAAGAAATTATCCCTCAAAGGACACGGTAGCTATTCTGACTTTAGATGATTGTAGCAGCATAAGAAGAGTTTATTGGCTTCATAAGGATAATGAAGCCAATTCTAATCGGCCGATTCTGGCAGAGCGGGCGAAAAAAATCTATCTCCGTTTCACTCATTTGAGCACATGTTTGTTCAAAATTGGTCGTGTGAAAGAGTGTGGTATGGCTCTCAAGGTGAGAATTTCGTAGGGCAAAATCGGCTAGAAGTGTGTTGATTTGTTGTTTGTTTTTGCGTTTGGCTGTTTCTTTGTCGCCTGTTACCAACGGTACCCAAGATAAACAAAGTCAAACACTCTCGTGGTGTTGTTGTTGTATACGAACGCAGCCGTTGTAAGCATGATTTTTAATAGCGACACCTAGATTAACCATGCGTTCAAATGACACGGACCAATGAATCATGACACTGCTTGTCTGTGATATATGGACGTTTCACGAACAAGCCATAGTGGTAAAGGTGTTAGTGTATGGCAGTATTAAATTGCGTCATGGCAGGTCATTGTGTGTAAAATTGAATTTCATTAAAAAGGACTTGCGAATGTGAAGAGCGCACCATTTAGATTTGGGGGTTGGAGTTGGTTTTGGTGGTAAAGTGTTAACTCATAGAATGGAAGCTAATGGGTCATGTGCGATTGCGTTTGCACGTCCCGTCTGCAGTAAGTTTGGTTTGGGGTTGTGCATATGCTTGTCTTTACTCTTAGCATATTGTTGTATGTTAGACTGTAGCTATTTTTCTCACTTGAGCGAGTTTGTGATGATTTTCGAGACAAGTTCTGCCATTAATATTGTAAATGGTTGTGTCCGGCCTTGGATGTTGTTGTGCGAAAAGGTCGCGACTATGGAGCGAACCATTTGTACTTATAGTAGGGTGCCGTTAGGGTTTTGGGGACGAGATGAGACTTGATGAAATGGAATATGTATTTGGTATTTTCAGAATGTTAATTCACAAAAGGGGTTAATTCGAAATAACGTTTATTTAGGATCCTGTTCTAGCAATGAAGTTATTTGTTACTCTATAACTTCATGGTACTATATTCAAGGCTTATTTTACGCGAAATTGAGGTTGCAAGATGTACAAATTTCGTTCTTGTTTGGTAGCTTATGGTGCCATCATTACCGCAAAGGCAATGGTTGTCCTCTTTGAACTTATACATTGTTTATTATCATCCCATTGTCATTGGTCACCAATTTTTGCCCCAGGTTCAAGAACACCGCACCCCAGTGACGCTCGCATCACGCTGAAACAACATAAGACGGGCATCGCAGCCTGGACTGGACTATGCCATGGTCCATTGTTAAAAATGGATGATTCTAGGATGAAAGATTTTGTACTTCTCAGCTAATAGTCATGACTACTTTTATCACATCGTACAATTTTTATTGCTAAAGTTGACAAATATGTTAAAAATTTGAAAAACCAAAGTTACGCGTACTAGGCCTAAATGTTCTGTTGAATCAAAAATTCACACCGACGGGCAGCAAGTCTAGTGCATGTTCGATCGCCATGCGTGTCTTGGTGGTTGTGGTTGTGTGTGTTCCATTTACAAATCACCAAAAATATGAGGATAGACTATTGGAGCAAGTATAGCAAAGTTATTCATTTATTCGATGTCAAATCTAGGTGGATTTTTAAATGATTTTTAAACTACTTTGACTTATTACTTGTTGTTTTATTTTGGTTTACTTCTAATTAACATTAATGAAGAATGTTGTTTGGACTAGTTCCATTTGATTACAGGGGTGAAACATAGTAAAAGGCTCAGTCAGGAAATGAAAAAGAAAATTCATAAGGCTTGTACAATCGTCAGCTATGATCGTCTTTTATCTCTTACTAATTTACTCAAACAAAACAAATTTTGTGACCGCGAATAGATAAAAATTGGTAACACCTGCAATGAGAGGGGTTACATATTGTGGGTTTTTAGCAAGCCTTACCTGTATGAGCAGATCCTTTTTAACCAGGCTGATCTCAGAAATAGCGGGATTTCCATGAAAATTTATCGGCAGATTGTTCAGTCCGGTGCTGATCAAAAATTGGGATTTTACTTGATTTTACTCAATTTAGCGGCAAGATTCAGGATAGATTATAACGAACAATTAGCAACGGTAAAAGCCCCACACCTCATTTATTTGACGGAGAACCATTCATAAATTTAGCTCTGGCCTAGATCCTAACGAAATACGAAGTTAGCGGGTGCGGTCTATGGTTGTGCAGTTTGTTTACATCTTCTCTAGTTGTTATCTATAACCTTTCAAGTTATTTTAATGGGACAACGGGATCCTTCCCGCTCCCAGAAAACACGCATTTTATGCCTATCCCGCGTTTCGTAGGCCACCATGAATTACAACTCCATATGCCCGACATGAATTCCGTGTATATGATCATAATTGGTTGGGAAACTCGGTAACAAATCTACCAATATCTTAGCTGTACGGCATTGTACGGAGGTAAATAGGTAAAAGACACACCAATCGATCAATGAGACCTATATGAAACGTCTACCCCAATCGAAAGTGTAAGCATTCGTCTTTTTCCTGATCAAAATAACATAATGAACAAAGCATCTTTATTAATAATATAATATTAGTCCAACCGAACAACAAATTGAAAATGCCTATTCTTATCTTTCTTTCTGATAAATTAGCAGCGCTGCTGAAGAGAGTTACAAGGGGCTCCCTCCCTTCAATTTGGTCAAGGTTAGCTCGCAAGTGTCAAACTACATTAAGAGAAAAAAATCAAGTGCTACATGGAAGTCAAGTAATCTGATGTGAACATTTTGTTTTACATTAATATTAGAGCCACCAAAAACCTGACGCCTTGTCTTTACACAGTCGAGGAACTCGACTGTGTTTGTTTCTGTACGGTTTCTTCTTTCTTTCTTTCTTTTCTTCTTTCTATCTTCTTCTGTCTATACATGCTAATATCTCACATGCAAATGTCATATTGACCACAAAACTGGTCCAAGGACAAGTAATGCACAGGACACTGTGACCTGACCCAATGGTGGTCAAAGGTCACGATGGGGTCGTAGGGGTCAACAACGTTCAACCATGCCAAAAATCTAGGAATTAGCTCCAAATCTCAAAACTAAAGCTTGTCATCTTGTAGGACTTGATCACAATACAAATAAAGTTCAATTATGACTTTGTCATATGACACATTTTTTTTTTGATTTAGGGGTCAAGAGGTCAAAATACTCAAATTACGTTACACTTCAAATCATACTTCCCTTTTACAAAGATTACATATATGATCACGTGACTCATGTATGTGGTGCAGCTTTGCATCCCCCACAAGGTTACTTAATAACTGTTGACAAAGGTTCATCGGGGTTACTAGGTCATGGGACCTTTATGTGTGTAAAATTTAAAAACACGGTCAAATAAAAAAATCTTTTATCCCATCCGTAGTACTTGATGAAAGGTTAAAAAAGTCAATCGATACATCACCTGACCCATGGTTTAGGGTCTCAAAGGTCAAGCCTACATTCAAATTACGTTACAACTTCAAATCACTACTCTTTTACAGATTACATAGTATGATCAGTGAAGTCATGTATGTGATGCCGCTAACATCCCCCACAAAAGTACTTAATGACCATTGTCATCAAAGGTCATTGGGGTCACTAAGGTCAATCCTGTACTGTGTTGTAAAATTAAAACAAGGTCAAATAGAAAAATCTTTTTATCATTCCTGTAGCACTTGTGAGAGGGCATAAAAAAGTCCATCATGACCCCTCCACTGCCCATGGTTGAGGGGTCAAGGTCAATAATGCTTCAAAATTCGTTACACTTCAAAGCCTACTTCGTCTACAGATTACATAGTATGATCTCGTGACTCCCCGTATGTGCGTAGTATGCCATTCCCCTACAAAAGTTACTTAATGATTTTTTTATCAAAGGTCATTTGCGGGTCACAGGAGTCCAAGACTTGATTTTCACTAAAAATGCTACTTCTACAAGTTCCGGTCTGAGCGGTCTCGACTGTGTTCAATCTGCCACACAGCTCTAGTTGTATCTTCGTGTGTGCCTGTGGTGAAAATGTGAACCCTAAAAAATTAACAAAATTTGCCTGCTGTTTCACACATGCACACATTTATGTCACTTGCATGTAATGGTCCTTGGTAGTGCCCAGAACTACCGTTCTCGCGAGTGGGGTCAAAGGTCACTAGAGCATTTTTTCCAAAAATGAGATAATGATAAAATTGTTTGGTGTATCCACAGCTGGTCGATTGATTTTCATGTACTTCGTACAATCCCCCTTGGTTAGTTTCCCCACATGATGTGACCTCATTGAGCTTAAAATGGTCGAATTATAGAAAAAAATTGCTTGGTGTATCCCCATATGTCGATCGATTTTTGACACTTAGATAAAATGCACCTTGGTACTGTCCTAACACGTTGTGACCTCAAATGTCAGAAATTATAAAATTGCTTGTGTATCCAAGAGTGTCGATCGAGTTTCATGACACTTAGATACCACGGCCCTTGGATAAAATGGCCACCTGGGCAGTGCCCCCCACTGTTTGGTGACCTCCATGTGACCCTTGTGACCTCGTGTGATGACCTTAAAATGGTCATAACTATAACCATTGCTTGGTGTATCACATATTGGAATCGATTTTCTACACTTAGATCATTGGCCCTTGGGTATTGTCCCACAATTTGGTGACCTCTGTGACCTTTGTGCCCGCATTTGACCTATAAATGGTCAGAATTTTAAAATTGCTTGGGTCTATCCACTATGTAGATCGATTTTCATGACACGTAGATACAGTGGCCCTTGGGGTAGTGTCCCCATGTTGATGACCCCTCATGTGACCTCATGTGACCTTAAAATGGGTCAGAATTATAAAATTGCTTGGTGTACTCAACTATGTTATCATCATGACACTTAGATACCACGGCCCTTGGGTATTGTCCCACATGTGTGTTGACCTCAATTGACCTTAAAATGGTCATAATTAAACATTTCTGGTGTTCCATATGTCAATCGATTTTCAATGACACTTAGAATACATTGGCCCTTGGATAGTGTCCCACATGTTAGGCCCTCAGGTGACTTTGTGACCTCATGTGACTTAAATTGGTCGATTTATAAAATTGCTAGTGTAATCCCCATATGTTTCATCGATTCGATGAACACTTATAATGACCCTTGGGTAGTGTCCACATGTTGGTGACCTCATTTGGCAGGCTTCGAATTGCAATTTTAGAATTAATGCACGGTGGCATGTAAACTTCAAAAATTTTTACATGCCCCAAGTAAAAGTGTACATCAACAGGCAATGTAAACAGGGATTGGTGCTACTGTAACCGTTATTCATAACACAGACTCTGGTACGTTTAGACTATGACAGTTGGCTTCCAATTTATCATTTCAGCATTCAATGACTTCCTATGAAAAATCCAAATGCATAGTTTTGAATTACAAAGTTTAAATTACATGCAACACGTGCATGCAGGATACAAAAGTACATGCAATAGAGAAAAGCTACATCACGTGCATGTGTGCACTGGGGTATTCGACGCCTTTGCCTCATGTGACCTTTGTGACCTCATCATTGGGACCTTGTATGCTACCCTTTTTAATATCAATCTTAAAAATACATTTTAAATATGATCTTACGCAGTTTGTATTCAAAAATTTGACCAGAATAAGTCAAGTTGAAAAGATTCTGGTCAAATTTCAAAATTTTTTTTTTTTTCCCCCAGTCAAATTTGACCAGAAAATCTTTTTGTAAGATCATATGTGACTAGTCAAAAAGTGATGAGGTACAGAGTGTAGTCAATCGAAATGTGATTTTATTGAAAATTACTGATGCATCTTTGAACAATATTTGTGCAACTATTAAATAGTATTAATGAGAACTCTAAAACTAATGAAACAAAAAAGCTGAAATTTCAACATTCTTATAGAGAAAACATGTGAGATAGGTGTGAGCAAATTCGGAGCATTGGATCCATCGGAAGATCGGAGCTATCATTGTATTATTGCTTTCAATTATTCTTAACCTTACCATGATCATTGTTACTTCAAAGCCCTAAATTGGCACCTTTATGGCCATAAGGCCTGGCCCTTGCACCCCTACTTTGTATTTGTGTGTCGTGGGTTTGTTCTTTTGAATAATATTACTTTAAAGTGTAAAAACCCTACCTCATTTTATGTGTCATCTGCACTAGAGGGCAGGAAGACACCTAATCAACATCTGTATCCATCGTGTGTAGTATGTAGTATCGGTGTTTAGAGTGTATGGGTGTGCGTGTGTTCATGCATGCGTACATATGTGCGATGGTATGTATGCATGCGTGCATGCATCTCCACAAGCAAAAGGCCTATAGATGATACTTGCTAGGTGGGAATGGATACGGCAATGACATTTCGTGAGTGTGGTCAACATTCAAGTGCCAACAAGTTTGAAAGTCATTTCAAGACATCTGGGGTCATCCAAAGGTCAAATGGCTGTATGGTCATGAAACTGGTGGGTAATCCGTTTGGTGAGGTCAAAGTATTGCATACAAAATGGCAACTATATGAGTAAACGTGTAACATTAACAAGCACAAAACTAAAACCACCACCTTCACTCAAGCTCAAACACACTTTTCGTATGAGATTTCGCACCCATTGGATGCAACATTATGTAAAAGCTCTTAAAGGTCATTGATTTGAATGTTAGTGTGTTTCTTCTATACTACTGGAAGATATTAATGTTGTTTTAAAATTAAGGAGAAAATAGCAAAACATATTTTTGTGTCGCGCCCATAAGCAGAAGACACATAGGGCTCAACTTTGTCCATGTTGTGGTGTCTGTGTCTGATGAGGTTTGTTGTTGGATGTCTGTTGTGTGAAAAAGGGTTAACATTTGATTGTCCCTGAAAGCATTGAGGCAACAGACATTGACAACAAAAACACAGAGGAGAGTAATTTTGTATTTGCAGGAAGGGCTGGTCAGAGGATTTTAATTAGAACCTAGTACTGTTTGCGACGTACATTTCACCACCTAATGATAATATGCAGGACATGATGCAACAAACACACTTATCATTAAACTGAGAGTAATTAGCGGCCTTAGAATAATCTTTGTTTTAGCACTTTATAAATTCACTGAGTTGATGGAATATTAATAAAACACAACCAAAACAACAATTGCCAAGCGCGTACAGAGTCGCGTACAGAGTCGGGGGGACCGGGCCCTCCGCGCTTACCACCGCAAGAGTCGGGACATGCCCTAGAGGACGTAAATCCACACAGGAGCAGAAGATGAACCCAGCCCCAGACCCCACCAACACACGCCCACACGTGTGCACAGAAATGCCAGTGCCCACCACTGATACCATCCCACCCTACACTGCGTGGGCGGGAGGGAGTTCAAAGCACATTTCCACAGGCTGCCAACCAGCCGAAGAGTGGCCTTTTCAAAGCAACCAGGAAAACCCCGACCAGAAAAAATGCGGGAAAGAGCGCCTTTTTATCTGGTTGGCTGCCACTAGCCCGCCGACATACAACGAGGTTGAAGGTCACACACTGAACCTAACTAATACCCACGGGCATATCAACAGAGGAAATTACATTTGGCGCCTTCACCCCCCTGAACACTTCTAAGCATAACCCAAATGCCGAGAACCCCTGCATGCTTCTAGTGAGGCAAATGATGTTTTAAGTTAGACAAGCTATTAAAACACTAAGTAATATCCACATACTTTGAGGATTTTAAAAACCAACTTGGGTCACAGGTGCAACATGCATCCCCCACTTTTTGATGAGGTCAAATGTCACAGCCAAGGTCAAAGTCATTGAGGTCAAGTTGTAAAATATGCTTTGAATGTTAAAAATTGACCTCAATGAAAAAGTTGAATTCAATTGGAACCGAAACTTGAATAGGTGCAACATGGATCTCTCATTTGTTGATGAGGTCAAAGGTCACATGCCAAGGTCAAAGGTCATGTGAGGTCAAGGTGATATAAAATAGGATGAAAATGTAAAATTGACACTCATATGAAAAGTTGAGCCAAACTGGGTCACAGTGCGCTATGGATCCCCCACTTGTTGATGCGGCAAAGGGTCACTGCAAGGTCACAAAAGGTCACATGCCAAGGTCAAAGGTCTTCATGGAGGTCACGTTGTAAAAAGGGCTGAAAATGTAAAATTGACCTCAATGAAAAGTTTGAAGTTCATTGGAAACCAAACTTGAATCAGAGGTGCAACATGGGATCCCTCATTTGTTGATGAGGGGTCAAAGGGTAAAGGTCACATGCCAAGGTCAAAGGTCATGTTGAGGTCAAGTGGTAAAATGAGGTCTGAAAATGTAAAATTGACTATAGGAAAGTAAGTTGAAGTTCATTGGAACCAAACTTGAATCATAGGGCAAACATGGGTCCCTCATTTGTTGCTGAGGTCAAAGTAACATTCCAGGTCAAAGGTCATGGTTAGGGCCTATCATTCACTAACCGCGAAGGCAGGCGAACCCACAAGCGGTCGAGGGACCGAGGTATTTTTTTTATTTCCTGAGGTTTTTTTAAAATTCTCTGTATTGCAAGAGCTGCAAATAACAATATGTCACTTATGTGATGAAGTGATGTTTTAGGCCTTTGACCACAGTATTTATTTCATACCAAATCATGTCAGTTCCCAGGCTTCAGGTATAAAAGGATTACCCGTACCTTAACCAAGTACAGTCACTCAAATAAGTCAGGATAGATGGCTTCCAATGATCATTTTTCAGCAATAGAAGAAAAAATACAAGTTAATTAGTCAAGTGAGAATGTCAGTTCCCGTGCTATTGGATGGTACAGCATATAATCATACTAGTCAATACAAACGATTTATGAGGGATATTTATAAATGATTTGTTCTGGTGGTGCTTTGTGTTTGCATCCACCCAGTGTATTGTATTAGACTATACAAACACCCAGTTTGAATGGACAAAATTGTTTAATATGAGCATTTACATTCGACACCCGCAATAGGAGTACAGATGACAGCTTCAGCTTGTAAAGAAATTTTGGAGGGGATTTTTTTTTTCGGCCAGGGGCTGCAGATTGATAGAGTGGATTTCATTATCTGTATAATAAATGATTTACGGCGATTTTAAGAGAAAACAATATATTAAGATAAGCTGCGGGCCCCAACAATACATTAAGTGTTATGCGGACAAGGTTGCTGAAGATGGCTTGAATAAAGAGTAAAAACAGTATTTTTGCCTGACTTGTATTGCAGATTGAGAACTAGAGGACATGAATTCACGTTATAGTTTGCTCAGAAGTGAAAAGGGTGAGAAAGAAATTCTAGCGTACACACATGTATTGCATGTAGGGAACGGCATGCATGACACCTAGTATTTTTTTCCAACTGCGATGTTCCAGAGAAATGGATGGATATGTATTCAGGTGTGAAGATTGATCTATGAGGAGTAGGTCATATGGGTGTTCAGGATAAATAGGTCAAAGGCTAATTTGGGTTCATTTTAGCTCATTCTCTGAAAAGGCTTACAATGCTTGTTCGTTACGGTCGTGTACAGCTATTAATAATTGTGTAGGTGTTGGGATTTAGTAGAGGTGTAAGCTGATCTGGGCCGTGTGTATCCATGATTCGGATGTTCCTAACATGGCCCGCTTTGAGCCTGGGTGGATTGGGAACAGTCGGGGGTTTTTACCCTACTATTATTCGAAACTGGCTGTAATGTACATGTACAGTTGTGACTCTCTGTACACGGGACCGACCGCTTAACATCCCCTCCAAAGGACCTGGTGCTTTCATGATTCATTTGCCCAATAATGCTGCTTCTAAATAAGTAGGCATTCATTACACTTAAATTATATTGATCATTTCAGATTGGTCACCAAAAGGTGTACAAATAATTTAGGTCAACAGTAATTTCAGGGTCACTTGAGGTCATGTTGAAGAAAGTCATCATAATTAAGTGAAAGCTATTAGGCATTTAATTCTACAGATCAGTGTTTTACTTACAGTGTGGTTAAAAATTACTTGGACAAGACTGGGGGGATACGCACACTTCATGCAAGCACAACAAGCTATGCAGAGGTTCAGCGCATAGGGGTAATTCATTACATAAGTTGAAAAAATGGGGGGGTCATTGAGTATCTCAAGATTTTAAAAAGGGAGGTCATTGGGTAATAGCCTGGGTAATAGGTAGGGCAGCAGCACAAAAAAAGGGTCATTGGGTACAAGCCAGTTTGAAAGAGGGAGTCTATCCCGAGGCACATCCTGCACAACCATAGTGGAAGCCCTCCATTCCCCGGGTGTGTGTTCAAGTCCCACCTTTAAGCTTGTAATACATTTCAGGAAAGTCATCTCTGCTTTTTTTGTGTCGCCTATGAAGCAAGCTGCACCGGCAGTGTATCTGTCTGAGATAAAAATGTTGACCCACCCAAATGTTAACCCACCCAAATGTTAACCCTAAACATAATTGCCCTGTGTTTCCACATAAGCGCACATTTTCATGACACTCGGGTACAATGGTCCTTGGGTAGTGACCCACATGTTGTTGACCTTGTGACCTTTGTCCTCATCCTCATATACAAACTGCGATGGCAGATGACACATGCATTCAGTGATTTTTTTTTAAATCTGGTTTCCAAATCAGGCAAATTTGTTTTCCCCTCAGAATTCCCTTTTGTGTTGAAATGTCATCACACTATGTTATATTACTTTCATGATCACATAAATATTTTGAAAAAATATATAAAACTTAAATGCACAGCATGCTAACAAAGTAAGGCAAAATTTGATTTTGTGGTAAATATCTCGGAAAATACTGCACACCCTTGCTTGAAAATTTATTCTGTACATAGATCATGATAAGAGATGGCTTTGTTAGTGTTGATCATACTATAGTAACTGTAGTGTGGCAAGCAGCACAGATATACTTCAATCGTGAACGTTTGCATGTTTTAGTGGGTCCCCGAGCAGCTGACTGAATTATCAGCGGCTGTAACAAAGTGAAATCTGTGATCCATAAAGAGGAAGATGGGATAGGTCACAGTGTTTTGAGTGTGTGGGATGCAATTATCCTCACAACGACAAAGACGTCGAGATCACTGCCGTGGCTTTCCCTGTTGAATATATTCACATGTAATCGTATTCCTAGTGAAATCTACTTAATTGCTACCCTGTTAGGAATTAACTCGGATTGCATGACAAGTGAGTTGGATTATGGCGAGTCTTGCATATATTTATGAGCCCAGTAATTTTCATAATTTCGGAATAGGTGCGAAATTGCTTCCAGTTGGGTACAAGCACTTCTAAGATTTGAGACTGCCTTATAGCTGCTTAATAAATGAATAATTTTAGAAGCCACCACCTTAAGTATTAAATTTGTGAGCGTTCTGCTGAACATTATGCTGTGTCATTATTTTATACACAGCCAGATTCCTAAGTCGGATGTTCATGATATGAGTAGACGCGCGTGTGCTCCTGATGTGGCATACAAGACCATTACCAGGAGATTATACTTAGACCCCTACCAGACACAAATGTGGTTCTCAGAAAAGTAAACAGCCATTATTACATTGTTTCATTTTGAGTGATATAAATCAATTCTCTGTGTATCTGCCCTACCGTATGGATGATGGTCACAAGAACCTGATTGACATTTAGTGATGAAAGTGGTGGCTTCAAATCTACTTATATAATTGCTTAAAAAATACTGACTGAATTGTATTGGAAAAAAAATAGGTTAAAACTGATTGACTTGTAACTGTTCATACAGTGTGAGATGGCTCTTGTGTTTTGAACATATAGCGAACAAATTGCGTAATCCTTGGTTTAAGACTAGGATGAAAGAAACCAATCAAAAGCCTATTAGATACGGAATAACTTCCTTAACCCTCATCTACCAAACGGGTCTATATTGATTATTTCATGAAGAAGTAACATCGAGTAACTAAAAATTGGGTGGCTAGAATTTACCACCACGCTATGTCAGCGTATCGCTTACTGATTTTTGTTTTATATATATGTTGAATTTTCCTCCTTCCACACCTCACCCAATATGATAGGGAAAATGATTGGCCATTCAAAAGTACTTGGCATCTTGAAACAATTATAATGATTGAATAGCTGACCATTTAAACATAGTGGGGAAATAATTCTCACAGCGATCTCACATCTACTACTCACACATACATCCAACCTGAACGCGGTGCCGTCCATCACCCACCCACTTGGGGACGGTTAAGTTGAATTAGTTGCGCAAGCAAGACTTCGTGGACCAATTGACAAAAGACAACACGGCCTTTTATACACAGTAGTTAGTACTTTTGCATTCGTGTTAGGACGGCTCCTGTGGGATGTGCGTTTTTTTTTTAATTTAAAATGAGGAGGGATAAGATATTCTCTGTCGGGAGTATTTCAAATGCAGAATGCAAAATGTTTGTGTGAATTTTGCCACCCAAACCAACAATTTCTCTTCTCTGTGCAAAGTTCCTCCTGGGAAGCCAAGATGGCCCTAAGGATTTTATTTTGTTTGGGCCTGAGAGTATTTGTGCAATATGGTCGGGCAGAATTGCAACGGAGACTAAATTAGATTGGTAAAGATTCTGGTGCTGGGGTTTATATGAGATAAGAATCCGGTCAGAGCAAAATGAAAACTATTTTGATTGGATTATGAATGTTAAGTGTGATCACTGTCAGGTTTGGTACCATTCCATGTTATGTGATTAAAAGTGCCGTGTGATTGAAATAGGTTTGAATCATGAGTTTGTGGGTGTATGTGAATTTGTTGTATGATTTATGGGTTATAAATAATTAAAAGAATTGAAATAAACTGTCAAAAATTTAAGTGTTTTGACATACTGCAGTGATGTTTGTAAGTTATGAAATGATTCTTGAAAATGTCATTTGTTAATTTAAAGCAATAATGGTACATTTTTTGAAGGGCCCTAATTTCAAAAGTTGAGATTTTAACACAGTTGTGTGGTAATTGTCTTTTAAACTTTACCTTTGAAGGACAAAATGCTAAAAAAGTGGTTATTTGTCATAAAAGAAGCGATGTGCAATTCGAAATAGGATCCCTGTTTTTGATTACGAAATGTCTTAAAAGTGAAAACAAAAGGGTATTTGATATGTATATTTCAAAAACAAATGGCGCGGAATTTACAAAATCAGAAATTTCACTATTTTTTGGAACAAAGAAATACTCAAAACTTCTTCAGCTTCTCAGCTTACTTACTCTGGCAGTCACTGTTGAATAGGCAAGTGTCAAGATAAGCAGAGATCGCCCCAAGTTAATCTCTTTAGAACGAAAGAAAGTTTATTTCCACAATTAACAAAATAGATTGTTTTAAGATGGAACTTTTTGCAGGGCTAAGATAAGACATCTAATCGGCATGTAATCTTAATCTATCCTAATTACATAGTTCAGTTCAGGAGTCGTTGTGGCTTCTTCTTCACATCTTTGAATTGCCAATTTTGAGGACTGTAAGGATTCAGAGTACATTGTTGGATTCACATTTACGTTCACAAAGTCTGAGCATATGAAATCATTGTAATCAGATTATTAACCAATGCTTTGTCTTTATCTTCCGCAGAGGGTGTTCCACAAGTGTACTACTTTGGTCCATGTGGCAAGTGACACTGCAATGGGATGGAATTACTGGGCTTAGCCTCGAAGATCTATTTGACATATGTGATAGGCAATTGTCATTAAAGACAGGTGCTCCTTTATAGCCATTCAGTGGTGCGTATGGCTGGTCTGTTTGTCAGAATACTCAGAATCAAAGTAGGAAGAATTCATTAAAGTTAAGATTAATCTAATAGTAATTTCTTTGACCCATTTGAGTATTTGGGGATACTGATGCATTCAATTTTAACTGTAAACACTTCAGGGTGTTGCCCCATAAATGCTGAAAAAAACGGCAATAAGAAGGCATGTGAAAATATCCTGAAGTCCCACCGGCAATAGGGCGCCAATGAGCGTTAAACATTGCCAGTGAGCCCGTTTTCCTACCGAAAAAAAACACCCGCTGTGAAATAAAGTTGTTGAAGGCTCACCAGCAATCGTCAGCAATGGGTCTCACTGAGGGGAAGATGTCACAGTGGCAACTCACGCAATTGGAGAAATTTGGGTGAGTGTTGCCCGTCTCCTGAGGGGAAAACGGTCTAGTGGGAATGCAAAGCAATGGCCTGCAATGCAAAGCAGTGGCCGAAAAGTACGGGCCCTATGTCCCGGGTTCGAATTGATTTTCATATGCAAATTCGGAAGGTTCAATGTACACTCAACATTTGGGGGATAACCCGGAAGTAGTACTTTGGGAAGTAGTAATGGGGGATAAAAAATAGTGTTGGGAAACTACTGATATGCTGTGGGAGGCTAAATGGCAAAGAGAAAAGCAATTGGTTTTCAGCGATCTCTCAGGGGAAAGCCGGCCGCCTGAGTAGTAGCAATGCACAGCAATGGTTTGTTCTACGGAAAGCGTCTCAGTGGCAAACTCCCGGCCAATGCAATACTGACTGAAAAAGTTCGGACGTTGAGTAGCAGAATTCGGCAACGGAGGGGGTGACTTCATATGCTGGTTGTACCGTTCTGACGTGTGTTGTTATGGTTTACTATCAGAGTGAATAGAAAGAAGGCAGAAGTTTTTTGTTTTTACTCATTCATTGGGTGATGTTTTGTATACAATAGATTCACCACCTGATTTGTAAAATGTAATTTCTTGAGCCAAGAAAATATCATGTTAGTTCTTAGACCCATTGGTTAATTAACCACTTGAATGCCGTTTAATGATTTTCATATAACCACAATGGTGCAAAAGATCTTTGAGGTCACCGTTAGTTAAGTAGTTCTTCTGTTCAACAAGGTCAAAGTTCACTTCCCTAGTCACGTCCTGAGTATGCCAGGGTCACAACCAGGGTCATAAGCACCACAATGGGGGACATAAAAAGGTTAGGGTCAAAGGTCAGTTAAAATCTTAGCGCCTTCTGTATGTTACGCCCACAGCAATAAGTTCTGCAGGGCATAATATTACGCCCCCATGGTTCATAGTGGTTAAGGAACAGTGGTTAAGGGTCTAGCTGCAGTGGTGTATGTGATATAGGTAAGTTAACGTTGGTAAGGGTACTGAGTTGAGGCCTGCACATCTCTGTCTTGGTGTGTGCTTGTGTGATTTGGGCCACTGTCAGCAATATCTTCAAAATGTTTACAACCTTGTGAGTTTGGGCCGAGCATACTTTAAATCACTTGTGTAAATTGGTTCTGAGATTGTGCTGATTCTGTGTTGAAGCAATTACTAAATTACAAAAATCATACAACTTGTTGATTCGGGGAGTTAAGCAATATTCCTCTAGAAGTCGCATTGTTGACGATTGCATAATTACGCTAATCAGAATAGTTATAATTAAAATGTGCAATATATTTCTCAAGGTTTTCGTGAAAGTTGCATGCAAGAGTTCCAGTGCTTCAAAGCATGTCAAATTTATGTTAATTTCAAAATTGTGAAGTGGAAAGTAAAAAAAATTAATTATTTTTACTGTGAACTTCAGTAGACATTTCAAACCCCCTCCCCCCAAACATGGCTTTGGTTTCAACAAACTTGTCGTCTTGCATCATTAGGTCATTATCGTTTTGATGAAAGAAGATTGATATGATGACTGACTGCATGCTAGAAGTAAATTGTGACAGAGTGACCAAATTAACAGAACCATAATGCATGTTCTGTGGTGAAAACTTAACCCCCATCTCAACCGATTATTAATTTCTAATCACGGATTAGCATTGAAGGTCATAGCAGTAGTAAGAATTTCTAACTCTCCAAATTGTCTTCCGTTGTGCGTAGGAGGAATATAGTGATTTGGCTTAAAAAATGGAACTTCACCCTATTTGCGTAAATCAAGGGAGGCAGTCCTTGAAATTGGGTATAGCAAAAAAAAAAAATCCTGTTTTGCAGTAAGAAATTGACACCACGACCAGAACAAGAAAAACAAATGGCAAACATGTTTTATTGCGTTATTGTTGAATGGCAAGCAAATCCTCCAGTCTGACCTCTCACAAAGTGAAATTGTTATCAGAGCAAACACTTTCACTACTGTGGCCAGTACTTCTTTGTATTCTCCAAAGCGCAAGTTATGAATTTTAACGAAAGAGATGGTTGGATGGTCACATTAGCCAGGAGTGGTTGAATGATTGATGTTGATGTCTTCTCTCTTGTACACCAGTTGAGGATAATCTCAAGAGTTCATTCAAGCCTGGAAATCAGTTATCTTGGTGCTTATTTAAGACTCAATTCACCAGTTTAATCTTCCTTGAAGAAATCATTGATTTTGTTGTTTTGGGCAATTACAAACCTTAAAGATAACTCTTCTGTAATTTGCCTGTGTCAGTGCATTGATTGCTGAATTAAGTGCAAAAAGAAGGGTATAATCATTTAACAAATTAAGTAATGCATAATTTGGCTTTTTTAAAGCAAGGGATTGCGTTTATCATTTGCATATTTTTTCTGAAGCCTTTTCAAAGTAAGAGTGGTTTTGACCTTTTTATTCACCGTCATCTTCTGATTGAAATTTGAATTTCACAATCACCGGTATAGTAGCAGATAATGATCAAAATTTGGATTGATCAATAATTATAAAATATTCGGACATGAGAAGGGCCTCTGGTTAAAACTATGTTCCGAGTTTTTTGGGTGACTACATTAGTGATATTTTGCTGAGGGGCGCAGCCCCGAAGAAAAATAGCACAAGGTAGTCAACTATGGGAGGACCATAGTTTTAGCCAGAGACTCGAATAGGGTCCAGTATATATTTGTTTTATTAGTAACTTCATTAATAAATTTCCAAATACAATTTTATTGAATTATTAAAAACAAAAAAACTAAAATTTGCATTTTCATTCAATAAATTTCACGTTCAAACAATGCACCTCTGGGAATAATTGTGGTAGTAAGCATGCAATCCACTACTCTCAAATGCAGACGCGCTACGCGACGCAGTAAGTTAGGCGAATTAAGCGCCGTAAATAGTAACTCTGAGCCGGTAAATAGTACTTCTGAAAAAAAATGAACTATTTACGGGTGGGCGTGGGCCCTTTAAAGGTGGTACTATTTACGGATGGCGCCGATTTCTCGCCCGCCATAGTTGAACTATTTTTAATCAAGTGATAGAGTTTGCACCAATAAACAATCTTAAATTTATTAATGAAGTATATATAATAGCTAATGACACTGATGCATTGCAAATCCAGAGGTTACTAGTTCAAATCCACTTAATCACTTTTTTTATTTAATCATCCTTATCTTTTAGAGTGGAAAGAAAGAAAGAATCATAAAATCTATAATAAAAAATCCACACAGTTTTTTTAATGTGAGATTTACCTAGTAAGGTTTGATTAGGTTTTATAAAAAATTGCGTGCAGCACTTTTGCAGCCACTATGAACTGGCTACCCAATGTGAAGGGAGTGTGTGTGTGCAATGTATTTGAAAAATCTTTAAACTCCCACTCAATCACCACACCTGACACAAACAAGGACTGACCAAAATAGTGCATGAACAAAATGACCTAGATCAAATTTAGATGTTACAATCCTAACGACCCGATTATGTAAATACTGTAGAAGCATATGCAGTGGGTTTAGGTTGCAGACACAACAAAAACAGCAAACAGTATCTAGGTTAATGTTAAGTTTTCTGTTTCTTCCTGCTTGTAATTGCAAATTGATTAATAATAATTCAAGATGGCTAGAGTGATATAATTTTTTCACATTAATAGTCTGTCTTTCAAGCACATGATCATTATTGGGTTTGGGGTATATAATTTCTACATATTGTTTGAGAGAAACAAACTGATCGTTTGAATTGTATAGTTTGCAATTTCCAATGGTAATTTTGCAAGCGTCTTCAAGAAACTTACAAGCGTCTTGTTATAACTTCATTAGCTATAGCTAAATTTGTTAGTGAAGTCTAAGCACATAGAGATCGGTTAACATCTGGCGCCATCGTGTGTTTTGCTTACATTTTCTGGCAGGTTTAATGTGAACTTTACTGAAAAAGCTGTAGTACAAAAAAAGAAAAAAAAAACAGATTTAGAGTAGTTCGTTCTTGAAGCAAAATTCTCAAAAGTAAAATTTAAAATATGAAGAGTGAAATCTGTACTGAATTTTGCTGAGAGTAGAAAATTGAAGAGTGATTTCACTCATTCTTTTTCAAAGAAAGAAATGCAAAGTTACAAGTATTTTAGTCTTGATATGGTAGTGGAATTCCTTTCTGCATGTTTAACAGAAATTTCTTGAATGGTATCTAATAACATTTTGCTAATTTTAAGGAATAATTTTTGAAAGCATTTTTAAACTTAAAATGTCTTGTGTTAGCTTCGTCAGGCATTGTTGAATTTGTCAATGAAGTCTGAAAACATGAATAGGAGTGTTTTAGGCCACTCTCATAGGACTAACCAATAAGCATTGATTTTGGTCAGTTTGAAAATATTTGGAATGTTTTGTTATGTCTTTATAAGGCTGTCAATTTTGAAACGTTTAAACGCCAGCCAGCCATTTAAACGGATAGTAATATTGCAAAACGCTTAAATGGGAAGCTTACTTTCATACCAAAAGTTCGCAAAATTCAATCAAGAAAGCCACATTTTCCATCACTAAATCGCAAAATGAGTATAAAAATTCTTTATAAAGTACCATCTGTCACAATTTTTGATGCAATAACAAGTTATAGTAGATTCAACCCATCGTGTCACCAGAGGAAAAGTTTCGGGCAGCGTCGATTAGTTGGGAGAGGAGGCAGACAAAGAAAATATGTGGCTCGATTCACCTGTTTCATGAACAAACTAAGATAATCTGACCTTTCATGTTGACATAATTTTTACATAGAGAGTGCACAAACTTTTGTGTTCTATTGAACTCACCTGTTACATTGAATACCACTGAAGCAAATACGATTGGTCAGAATGTTTTGAGAGTTAACGTAGCTATAAATGCGCTTACATTGATTTGAATGCTTTCATTGAGCATAAAATTGATTTTTCTCTGCTATTGAATGACATATTTCAATAGATTTAATTTCCATCCACTGCACATGCCCTTATTTAATGCCCATACCTTCGGAAAAGTACTAGAGGTGACACGATGGGTCGAATCTACTGTAAAAACGTCTACAAAAATAGAAATCGAGCACAATTTTTGGAGTATTCGTCAGAGTAGTCACCACTTACCGAAGTTTCCAAAAGCACGTGAGCCAGCAAGGCATTGCAACTGTAACTTCCAAGTGACGGGCTTGCCATTGCCGAAGTAGCCAATCATGCACGCTGTACTACGCGCGACGGCTGCCAAAAATTAAAGATGCCGACATCAACATGCACGATTGCCGATGTGGTGAAACTTTACCGTTAAAGTTAACTTTTCGATAATTTTTTACATAAAATGTTGATTATTTATTGTAATAAATAAAACTGACACCTTATATTAAGTTAGCAACTCCGATAGGGTCAGCCTGTCTTTTGATGGCAACTAGCAGTGAGGTAAATATCTCGCTAGCCGTCCGTTTAAATGGTCGAAAATTTCCATTTAAACGCTTAGACAATTAAATGGAAATCGACAGCCCTACTTTAAGATCTCCAAAAAATACTAATTTTTACCTGGATAGAAGCCACAGAGAGTAAAAGTACAACATGTGGACGGCACAAGATGAAGAATGGATCAGCCCATTTGTATACCACTTTTGCTGAGGCAGTGTTTTTACATTAAAAAAAGATTTTGCAAATGTACAGGTGGACGCTTTTGTTCTGTGGTGTTTGCATTTTTTGTTTATACACTTCTTTTTTTTTTAGAAGTTAGTGGGAATTTTTCAACATGTGAAAATACTCACTTAGTGTTATTGGACTAGGTAAGAAAACACACATCAACACACAGAAATATCCTAAAATGAAAAATTAATCTTATGATTATTGTCGCCTTTATAACAGTACTCCCATGCATGTTCAGATTGAGAAATCAGCTGTGAAGAACAGGTGATATCTTGGAAACTGTTGAAAATTTAACACATCTGCATGACTATGTTAACATATACATAGGGAAACGGCCAATTTAAAAGTCATTTCCACACATTGATTAACCGGCTTAAAGTTAGCAAAGTATTAGCTAAAGGTGAGCCCATTCTTGCAGCCTAATCAGACAATTGTTTTTGACAGTGGCCAGTTAATGAAATGGAAACATACAGGAAGTCCTTGTTGCCCTCCCTTGAGTACCAAATCCACTTGTGTGTATAATTAACCGCTGTGACGTGCTATTTGTGGAAGTGGGCACTTCAGTATCCAAAACAACTTATTTTTACTCTGCTCAAGAGCTTTTGTAGTATACCAGTGATAATTAATTGCTTTCCTTGAAATCTGTTCAGGTAGTCGTCTACTTATCGTCTCATTCTGTCTCTTATCTAGTACGTTAGGATAGGAGTGGGTGGATAGCTAGGGCTGAGATTCTAATATTGAAAGAAGATTAGATATCCTTCAGCTGACAAATGTGAGGGCCAGGGATCGTGCCATTGACTAAATACTTACGGAGGGATGGCATTGAGGAGAAAGATAAGGAAGAGGATGGGGGGGAAAGGTGACATGTATATTGTGTATATATAGTTGGGCATAGAGTATAATGGTTTAAAGTTGAAATAAGGTCCAAACATTTCTAACATTAACAAAATATTTGTCTTTGACATGGCAGATTAAATATAAATAAAGTACATAATAAACCCTCTGTAACTTACAATTATGGGGTCAAAGGACAAATTGATATCTTTTGTGACCTTTATTTATTTAGGGCAACTCGGTTGCAGTTGTTCTAAATAAATTCAAAAAAAAAATAGCAGGTCAAACATTGCGGAAACGCTCTCCACATGTGATGGTGTAACTGCCTTATTAGCATCAAAGCCAATCATGGCACAAGTCTGACGGGATTGACGGCTAATTTTAAGCACATGAATCAAAATTGAAAACATAATTATGTTTAGTTTTTTCCATGCGCAAAAAAAAAATTGATGTAAATATCAAAGGCTGACTCAGAGATTTTGAAAGAGTGTAATGATTTAAAATAGTCAACTAGAACTAAAGATAGTAACCTAAAATGCAATTTTCCAAAGTTTGAGATGAATCAGATTTTTCGTTTTGATGCAGTAAGCACTTATGTATATTATTACGTCCCACAGAATACTGTGTATAACAAAAATTCCGGATCCGGAATTTTATAATAACAAAGTTGTGATTTTCTATATGAAGGACTTCGATTTGAGCTTAGCTATATGTACAAGTATTATGTATATGCAAAAAGCACGATTTGTTTGAAAATTGAGGGCATCCTCCTTGGTAAATCTCTGAGTCAGCCTTTAACATTTGGGAGATTTCATTCAAATGAACCCACAGGCCTGCTGTATACAACAACATGACTGACAAAAACAGAGTTGTGCTAATCATAACATTAACCTATTTCCTATTTCTGTTCTTTCTCTTCCACAGCTACACAGAATAGAATATGTACATAGCAAGCATCTGATCTACAGAGATATCAAACCCGAAAATTTCCTGATAGGACGGCAGTCGAGCAGGAACCAAAACATAATTCATATCATCGACTTTGGGCTAGCCAAAGAATATATTGACCCCGAGACCAACAAGCACATCCCATACAGGGAACACAAGAGCCTAACGGGCACAGCTCGCTATATGAGCATAAACACACATCTAGGAAAAGGTATCAGTATTTCAATTCTATTGTACTGGAAATTAGAGAGATTGTCTACTCTTGTTTTTACCAGAATTATTTCTTGTTTTGATTATAATAAAAAGAATTTTACATTCCACATAGAGGTACCCCCCTCATGTATGGTTTCTAACGGTATCCCATTACTTTTTGGGTACCTGACTGAGAATCATACAGCCTTACTAGGTCTTTATTGACGACCTATTTTTACCAGAATTATTTCTTGTTTTGATTACAGTCACATATTCTGCATCGTGAAATGTTTTGCTGTAAAGTAGGCATGTTTGAGGAACATGGGGAATCGGGGAAGAAGTTCACAATCCATTCTTTAATTATGTAACCTAGTTTCCCATCAGTGCACGGCTGCATACTTCTCAGTCAGGTACCCAAGAAGTAATAAGATACCTTTAGAATTGTACAAGAGGCATGTACCTCTATGTGGAATGTGAAATTTGTTCATATAGGATTTAATTGAACAATAGAATTCAACATTTCACATGTGCATTATGCAACTTCTAAAGGTGTTCAATGTTTACTTGACAATCCTGTTAACCATACCATACTTAACAAAAAAATGCATCTGCTTGAATATCTTTTTTGGGGGACAACATTTAGAATGTTAACTTTTATAGCATTACTGTTCGTAATTTAATTTTGAGTGATATTTATGTTCACGCTTTTCGTAAGCCACAGTGGAGCTTGAATGTAAAGGCCTGCAAAATTATTTCTTAACCCTTAAGGTAGCTTGTGTGGCTGGGTGTAACAGCAATTTTAAAACGTGGCAGAAATATTAAGTATTGAAAAAAAATGGCAAACGATAAGCGATGTGAAAATATCAATGCTCAAAATTTCAAGTGAAAAGAAAGATACTCAAGATGAATATAGGCAAGATTGCTTCAAACATCGGCCAAGCTATTATTTATTGGTAAAATCTCCAATTGTTTGTCTTGCTTCAATTCCAGCAAAATGCTGGTCCATCCCTTAAAGCAGTGGTTTTAGCTTGTATTGACATCCGCAATTTCAAAACTGGTTGAAATTATAGGCCAGCGTATGTGTGTGTGTGTTTACTCGGAAGATCGTCAAGCAAATCTTGAACAGAGTTGAAAAACCTTACGGGCGCAGCTTGCTGTATGAACATGCACACATACATAATGTAGAAAGAAATGATTGCAAATGATCTTCCACTAAGTCGGAAGTTTTTAGAAAAATTAATGATGTGTGTGTCGACCCAACAAGCTTATTGTTTATACTGAGAGTTCAAAAACCTAACAAGCATTACTTGTGTGATATGAGCATGAAAGCATGTACAGGAGAAAAAATAGTGACAAATTTCCCCTTGTAAATTAAAGATGAATGGATAGGTAGACTGGCTTGGAAAAATCCCTCAGGTTAAATCGTGGGTTGGTCAGTAGTCCCCAAACCGTGTATAACTAATGGCCGGTAGATACATTGTCAGATTTGATGCAGGGGCAGAGTATCAAAACAGAACTAGATGAAGTATAGATTGGTGGACTTGGCAAGCAAGCAGTCTAGCTTTGATCTAGCGGTGAGGTGTTAGTTATCGAAACCTGACAAAACGGAAAAAGCAGAACCTAAATCAAACATCATAAAGTACACCTCATTCCACTCTAGGTGTGAGTTGATTCGATTGGATGCCCCAAATGCATTGCCCAAAACAATTTGAGGGATGAAAGTGGTAAATTAAAGGCTTTGTGGTGTAGGCTTTGTAATATAGCTTGCTGTAGTTATACGTTTAACCATACTTAATATTTATTTCTATTATTATTATAATATTAAAAAAAACTTGCATGAGATCTGTATTTTATCGTGTGTATATATTGTTTTGTACAACAGTTTGGAGAGAATTCCTAATTTTCAGTGTGTATCAAATGCTGTCATAGATTTTGAAGAAAAACAAGGGGGTCCAATCCATATCAGATAGAAAACCTTTGTAAAAAGCAAGACCCATGCAGAATGATGTTATATTATGCCTACTTTGAAGGTTAAATATAATTTGTGAGCCATTAAAAGGCAGTTGTCCTAAATATCAAATTTGGAATTTAATTCAAAATAGAGGATTGTTTCTTAGAAAATGACACCACCTTAAAAAGCAAGCAATCAATTTCTTCTTTTTTTTGCCATAATATGGCTTTATTTTTTAAATGCATTCTGCTGACAACAACCTTTTCATCTGATGGATCATTTTCTACTAGAATAAAAATTAACAAAAAAAAAGCAACACAAAGCCCTGCAGATATCAAACAATGTACTTCTTCGATATTCATTTCCACTCCCAACCGACTAATGATGTTATTCCAATGAGACACATATTTATAAGCTGCATGCACCATTTTTGATGTATCGTCATAATCAAACATGCTGGGCAGTCATTGCCAACCCAATTTAATTTAGCGATGAAACTCGGCTAGATTAGTATGGGAAAGACCATGTTGTAATCATAGCCCCAGTCACACCTTTCAGTTCAATATCACATTTTAATAGATATATGATGCCCTAGTTCACACACACGCACATACACAGATACACAAACATTGTGTGTGCATAGAATATTGATCTTTTTTTTTCAATCTGCACAATTTTTGTGACATTACAGCACAAATTTCTCAAAAGCGGTCATGGTTCAATTTCGATAATTTCAAATCACAAAGGTTGTTTGTTCACTGCTCACTGTACCAAAATCTAATTACATAGATGCTCTGATTTTATCCAGGTTTATAATAGTTTAAAAAGCCAAACCATTAAGTGATTGAAAATTCAGAATATCCAAATCGTCTCTCACAGTGAAACACAACCGCAGAATAAGTATTATTCATGGGCAAAAAAATTCACCAATTTTGCATTGCAAATGGTGCGGTTTTGCCTGAATTCTATATTCAAATCATATTCTCAAATCTTGTCAAACAAGGGAGGAAGCTTCATAATTAACGTAAGTGTTGTGCGGTGAAAAACGATCCCTGCCTATTTGCGAATAAAATGTTGCCGCAAAAAATGGGTTGTTTTTGCAGTATCAGCTGCTTGACATTAACCCCTTTTCACGTGGAACGCTTATCAGTGCCGTGTATTTTTGAAATTGATCAACTGCTCAATAGCGTCAATTTGTTGTCATCTTGATATAGACGACAGAAGGAGAATGCGATTAAGTCCTATGGAAGGATGTGTGGGTTGGTGCCATTATGTCTTAAAACAAAAACAGATATTTAGTAGAGCTACGTTTGTTACTTGTCAACCCGATACATTTGTCTTTGCAAGTATCAGTGATTTGCTGAAAAAAAAGATGGAACAGGTCTTGATTTAGACAAGATTGCAAATGCGTTAAAAGTTAGTAGCAAATTGTTTGAATCACCGGGGAAAATTTTATAAATTTGTTAATGAGCATCGGTTGATCGGTTGTGCTAAATCGCATTCACATCATTAATTTAGCTCTGAAAACTTGCTCTTTCTATAGAAATCCAAAATAATAACACATGTACAAGAGAATTTAGTGGGGTCTATTGGGCAATTACCAAATGGGTTAAAATTGACAAAATGCCATGTTCCAAAAAGTAATTACAAATAAGAACCTAGAATCAGGTAATAGTGGCTAGATACAATAAATTGACCTTTTAAAGTGAAATAAAATTTGATTATGTAATTATTGATTGTCAAAGTACACCATAAAGGGAGATGGCCCAATTTCATTACATAAAAATTTTCCTCTTGATAGGATGACCTTGACCCCATACCCCATCTGTAAAGTTTCACGCCAATATTGCAATCCGTTTTGATGTAAGAGAGCGTAAACCATGAGGTTGAAAAAGCCCCTGAAGCCTGTTAAGACTATATTTGGGGGTCTGACCAAATTGGGGCAGGTTTTGTCCCCCCGCCGAACAAAGGTTTCGGGAGGGGACTATAAAATAAAATGGCTCCGTCCTATGTCCGTACCGTATGTCCGTCCATCTGTAATGTCCGTGATAAAAATGTTAACCCTGGAACATTCGGGCATTCTTTTTTTCTCCTGGATGAGCTCGAGTAAGCCAACTTTGGTATATGTAGGGGATACCCCCTACTCTCCATGTACTATTCATTCCCCCAGGTCCTCCCCTGGGTCTGTCAGGGGGTAGGGGAACAAGGTCAAGGGAAAAGGGTCAGGGAAAAAAGGTCATATTGGCACAGAAAATGTCCAACTTGGTTCAATTTATCTCGAGTTCTGTAATGGCTTACGATGATGGTAACTTTGGTGGAAGGAAGCAGTTGAAGAGTTCTCCACCTGATTAGATTTTGTGTTACAATTATGCTAATTACGAATCTAACTTGTGTATCAGGTACACGTTTCTGGGTTCTGTTCAGGCGTATAATAATGTAAACTTTTACTCTTAACATTCAAGCCAAACATTTTTAGCACCAAGATTTCACAGGGTAAATGAGAAGAATAGTATCTTTCTTCTGAAACCAGAATTTTGACCACTTCCGGTAAAATCAGGAGGTCCTGGATAAGTCTTTTGGTTTCAGAGAGGAAGGGAAGGTGCAAAGAGATAAAAGATTGGACATCCGTGGCGGGATTCGAACCCGGGGCCTCCAGCGCACCATTCCCCTGAGCAGGGATGGCAAGCCACGAGGGAGTAGCTGGCCTGGCCAGCGATTTCGTACGTGCCCATATGAGTGTTGGTACAGTGACGTCATCGCATCTTTTTGGACAGATCAGCTGTTTGGGATAGTAAAAGCAAACAAATTGTTCAAAAATGGGCCATAGAAAGGTGTGTGTTAACGGATGTGGTCGACCACATATAGAGACTGTATGGTTCATAACATCAAAATGATACATTACCTGGGCCTTAAATTTCACCAGGGTAATGAAAGACATATGAACTTTTTTCTGATACCCAAATCTCAAGTCTGATAAGGTAAAGTGGGGGATTGAAGTTATTGTCCGGATCTCTTACCTTTGACAATAACGGTACAGATTTCAGAAAGGAGAGTAGAATGAATGCAGAAGATAATTTATTGTACTTCAAAGTGATGATCGAATGACAGTTAGCACCTTAGCAAGAGCAGTTGCAAAACCACTTAAGACATTCAGTAAGCAAGTGGGTTGGATATAGAGGTCACATCAACAGTAGCAGTAAAGACAAAATACTTAAATTATCAGAACTGCCAGCACTAACTACCGTGATTGTCTTGTTTTTACAGAACAAAGTAGAAGAGACGACTTGGAGGCAATGGGACACATGTTTATGTACTTTCTCAGGGGTAGTCTACCATGGCAGGGGCTCAAGGTAGGTAGCTAGCATAACATTGGTGTTAAAGATTATTGGTCATTTAGTTAAAACTATTTTGTTCAGTACATAGATTAATTACAGATGCATATTCTTTTAACGGTGCATTTTGTGATCCTAGCACTTTAATTCTTGTTTATGGTTCACTAGATATCCTTGAGAAAAGACTGCTGAAATATCTGTTGATTATGATGGTGCATTTTGAAGTCATGATTGAATGTTCAATATCACATTGCCCCATAGGCCACTGTGTTATAAACAGATAGAAAATACAAAATCATGAATTTCGTCCAGAGTAGATCGAACCTTCTCGTAAGATTAGGCACACATACCATACTTAAAGCCAACAGTTCAGATGATATAAAAACCTCAGTTTTTATCCCCTGGCTTAAAAAGCCATGGGGATATTGCGACGACAGATCCCTTCTGTATGTGTGTGTCTGTGTGTCTATCTGTCAGGGTGTCTGTGTGTCTGTCTGTCTGTCTTCCATTTTTGTTAGTTTAACTTGGTAAATGTTGGCTAAAAAGGTGAACCTACCAGATCCCAATGTCCAAATTTGTTGATTATCATGTTTTAAAGAGTCCAAGTGTTGAAAATATTGGATCCGAAACATGATAATCATAAAATCGGATGATTTATGCCCAAAATTTATTAGTCTCGCTAAGAGTTTTAAAATTTTTGCAACTCATAGCTCGACCAATAAATTTGGGCTCAATCGATCCAAGTTTATAAGAAACTTGGTATGTGGGTAGTGGTGCATGCAAGTAATATCTGCACACTGTGTCATCATTATTTGTGTTATATTAATAAGCTCATTTGCATATTTGCTCCCTACCATTGGGATCTTGCAAGTGTTAACTTGCAGTATTTTTAAAGGGCAAGTGGATCCCAAAATGTCAGGCTGTGGATCCCAAAATGCCCCTTTAGGCCCTTGTTTTCCTTAAGGAGAAGATGTCGCAATGCATGTATCATTGCTTTCGCATTATCCTTAAAAATTTTTTGGACGATTTGCATGATGCCCATAAT
The DNA here is from genome assembly GCA_023653785.1 of Ophioderma brevispina. Lineage (NCBI taxonomy): Eukaryota > Metazoa > Echinodermata > Ophiuroidea > Amphilepidida > Ophiodermatidae > Ophioderma > Ophioderma brevispina. The sequence continues at coordinate 104,592 of JAMKCH010011149.1, read as the reverse complement.
GCATCTCGTTATGTGCCCATTTCCATCCGGGAGCTTGTACCAGCCTCAAGTCAGCTAAAAACATACTGTCCAGTGCATAATATCAATACCAGAAAACTTAACTTATCTATGACGTTGCACTATAGTTGTGTAATCGTCCAGCAGGTGACAAGTAGAACATGGTTACGATTGAAAATGCGACCTTTTGTCGTAAATTTCAGCACCAGTGCCTCGGTTGTTATTTGTTCCTATGATATTCTTCTACATTTCTGTAAGAATAACTTAACGTGAAAAGGTACTTTGTATTGTAGTTTTAGGCATTGTCCGGCAACACGAATGAACAACAGAAATTTTTGTAAACATGAACTCTTGTTCCTGGATGGAATTGGGCACAAAACGAGATGCATTATGGGGGATCATGCAAATCGTCTATAGCTAATACTTGGGTAAACAATTTTTTGAAACCTACATTTTGAACTAAACTGTTTAAAAGTAAATATCACAAAAACAATACCACTCAAATTCCCCGCTGCAGTAGTCAACACAGGAATAATGGTTGAACATGGTCATTCTATAGTCATAGCCAAAGCAATAAATACCAGTTTGTGTTTACCGTACTACTTTAGTCATGTTTTTTGAGGTTCCAATCCAGTCAATAGTCTTAACCACTTGCCCACAGCTAGTGATTTTTCATGGTGAGCCAAAGCAATTATTGAGGTCACTTTATTTAAGCTCCATTTCGATTTCAGAAAGTCAAAGGTCACTTCCAGGGTCATGACCTATTAAAGCAGGGTCATATCCAAACTCATAAGAGCCACAATGGGACCACAAAAAGGTAGGGTCAAAGGTAAATCTCAAGTTATTTCCACCAACATCTGCAGGGCATAATATTACACCCTTCGTGGTCAATTGGTAAAGAAATTAGGCAAAGACACCAAAAGAGTTAAAATCTTTTTCAGGAAGGAGTAAAATTGGTTTTTCAACAGCTGATTTTACACTCCCATACCCATACTGCAGTTTTCTTCTGAAGCATGAGATTTGACAGCAAATGCATATTTTAATATTTGGGTGTTTTTTTAAATATTTTTTTTGCAATTTTTTACTTGGCATTAACAAAATTTGGACAAGCTGCACACGTTTAACTCAATTGCTTAAGTGCGAGGTAGTTTCAAGTGGTACTAAGGAGTGAAACCAAATCTCCTTTAGAAGCATGCAAGATCCTGATGCACTCATCCACTTACTCGGAAGATTCTCCGTTTATTTTCCAAAATTACCGGAATTTGATATTCCTTGCCGTGCCATCAAAGAAATGCTTCATTGTTAAGTGTAGGTGGACTGTTGTCCCCCTCTTTACAAGTCAGACCATCTGTCGATGTCTGCACATCGGCATTTGCTGCCTAGCAACCGATTCTTGCTAGTGATCAAAATAGTATATAAAAGCTATTCTTGTGCACGTCAAACCCTGTCTTTTAAAGAAAGGGTAGTTCATATGTACTATTGCCTTTAAGAAAGGAGTTTCTTCTCATAAAATTTGTTTATAAATGATTTTAAGAAAGAACTTGGGCATTCTTAAAGCCACTATCAGTGATTCACTCAAAAATGTCAAAATATTTGAAAATTGCAGGAATAGCTTAAAAGTGAAGGATAAGTTTGTAAAATTCCTGTGAGTTATATTTTGCAACTAAAAAAATCACAGAAAAGGAAGAAAACAGCAATGTTCAAAGATATGAATCTCCATTCAGTTATGTGTAGTAGTAAGTGTCTGTATGGACAGTAATGACTAAAATATCCGATTCTGTTCTTATTGGGTTGCTTTCAGACTTAGCACTTGCAGCGTATGTCAGGATAGCTATACTTCTTACAGACATGCAAAGATCTGATTTTTGATGATTTTTTTCAATTTTCTGACTTAGCAAATCACTGATAGTGCCTTTAAGTGATTCATGAGAGATATAATAAGGCTTTTCACACTGAGCCGGTGATCGATCGACTTTTGCGATCGATCGCTGTATGTAGACTTCAAACCAGCCACCAAATTCATTATAATACTTCGCCAACTCTGACACACGTATCGCTGTTATGCTTCCTCAAATAACAGCACACATTCGTCCAATAAATGCACTTACGTAAGAGTTTATCCGCCATGTTGAATTTCATTATCCAGTCCGTTTATTTCATGAACGGAAAACTCACAATTTCTGTGCGGAAACAAACCAAGGTGACAAGTTATATCATTTAAAAGATGGCCATGTACTTCAGCATTTAAAAAGTCAATTACAACCACTGCCGTAAATGCCTCAAAAAGAATATTTCGTGAGAGCAGCTGCTCATTAAATCCTTTCTTTGGAAAACTTTTACACCGTAACTAAGGCGCTATTGCGCATGTACGTCTAGTATTCAGAAAACGGCTGCACTAGTCTTCAAAAACGGCGATCGATCGCAAAACTTGATCGATCACCGGCTCAGTGCGAAAAGCCTTCAAATTTATATTTACTCTAGTCTAGGGAAATGTTAAAAGCAAAACAAATAGGAGGGTAGTGTTTCTTGTCTGGTGGCCAACATGTAGCTGTTAAAGGTGCAACGAGAGATTTCACAGATAAGGGGTCCAAAAAAAATAGAAAGTACTGATTTTGCCCTATGTAAAGCTTCCATCAAAAATATTCCCCATCTGAAAGGATAAAGCTGAAAAATGTTTTGGTACCAAAATGTGAAAGTTCTAATATCATATGGGAGCAAATACGGAATTGCCGCCTCTGTTTTATATGACAATATTAAGCAAATCCAAAATCACCTTTTTTTTTTCGCTCTTTTAGACATTTCTGTAGCCAAATACAAGGTAAGAAATCTATTGAGTGTCTAATGTATATGAAATGACTATTATGACAAAATATTTGGGTAGCCTCAAAATCTCTCGTTGCACCTTTAAAGAGAAAGATTTTCTGAAGATAACACATTTCCCTAGATTTCCATTTCATTGGTTGTAGAACACCTTCAGTAGTTTATGGGACAAAACAAATTCTGTTGTGCACAATAGAAAAATATCAAATCATCTTTAACATAACAATAAAAAGAGAATTTTGAGCTTACTCCATGTTTGATTTAATGCATTGTTAAGCACTTTAAATATGAAAAAAATAGTTGTTAAAAAAAGTGAGGGTTTACTTCTGTGGAAATGTCTTAAAGTAAAACTACACTGACAGTCTAACATGTATTTTACTTTGCAATTTATTTATATATTTTTTGTGCAGTCGATTGCAAGTAAATCAGGATACAGTTACAGGTTTGTTCTCTTTTAGATTGTGAGCCATAAGATGGAAACCCTGAGTTGTCACCTCAGGAATTTTGAAAATCTTTTATATGAACAAATCTACAGATACGCCCTCCTCTTGATAATACCATTGAGCTGAATTGCTCTGGCCAGCTCCTCTGCATTATTCGATTTATTTGGGTTTGGATTTCATAAATATGATATCCATATTTCTTTCGGCAGACTGTCAGTGGCCATGATGGCCATTGTGTTAGGGTCACACACACATGGTGCTGTGCCTCTTATATGTGGCACTACACCATGTGTGCATTGTATTCATTAGGGTGAAATATTTGATTCTGTTTGAGAGTCAAATGCAATCAAGAATGTTTCTTTTACAACTCTCTCTCTCTCTCTCCCATTTTTTCCCCTAGTGATTTTGACCTGTAGTTAAATTGATGCTTAATTTAGTTTTAATGAGTAAAAATGAAAAAGTTAAAAAAATTATTATTGTAGTCCATGTGCATTAAAAAAAAGGGGGGGGAAGCACCCCAACCGGCCGACCTTCCCGACGTCAAGAACCTTTCTGCCCACAGATCAAGGTCGTCTTTTATCGTTGTCTAACTAATAAAAGTAATATTAAAGGAAAACTAAAGCTGTTTCTTCATTAATGTTTAACAAATGCAACAGAATAATAGGAGAAAATGACAGGATCATATTATTAAGAGCGATCTCAATGCATCGTCGTCTTTGGGTCAATTTAGCATTCTGACCATTGGTCGACTGCATCCAATCCATTATGGGATATCTATCTGGTTCCATTCGAGCAAATATTACTAGCAACATGTCTTGTCGCTCTAGTTTGTTGCCATTGACACTCATCAGATGAGCTTGGTTTGCTTTGTGAGAATCCCTTCCCAAGATGTCTGAATAATTTAGAGTGCTTTTGTGGCCTGACCTAAAGCCCTAAGGGCTGGGTTAGGGGTAGGAGGCACCAATGGGTAAAAAGTGTCAGCTACAATCCTAATGCCCTCCTCTTTTTAGCTTATGTTCCAGGAGAGGGGAGGAGGAATAAAAAGAAACAAGAGAAAGGCCAGAAGTTTGGTTCAGAATTATGTCAAACCAGAACTTGCAGGGCTTCAAAAGTGAGGTTAAAGGGATTAGCCGCGATAATGTGAGAGAATCGAAAAAATGTCGAAATGCATTTTTTAAACTTATAAATCAGGGATAAGTGTGTACAATTCCATATAATGTTGAAACAAACCACCAAATAGTGAAAAAAAGTGAAGTATTGAGGATATTTGTCATACCGTCTCCCGCAAATAGACATACAGCGATGGCATCTCAAAATCTGCTCTAAACAGCTGATTGTGGTTTACACCAGTACAGAATAACCAAAGATCAATAATGTTTGTGTTTGAGGTCAAACTATATTGATCATGGTGCACATCACGCTGAAAATCTGTGATATACAGCGGGAAATGCTTTTTTGATCTCAAGTCATAATTTTTATATACACGTATAGAAATTACAAAATCAGATAAAAAGTACTGCCTTGTCTTTAATACACGGATTTCAAGCCAACCACTTGCAGGTTTTGTTCGCATATCCATGTCAGTAACAAAAATATAAAAATATGAATTTTGATGATTTTTTTTTATGTTTCGGAATTAGCAAAATCATTTTGCAATCCTTTAATAAAATCTTGGCACTAATCTGTCAGTGTTACTAATTAGATAACTGCTGTTAATGCCTTGATTAGCCTTGACTAAAAAAATTGAACTGGGGAACGCTTGGGTGTCAGGCCCACAGCCAGCGGAAGACGTTTCATATAGAAGTCCCAAGTATGCAAATGACATATTGCCATTTATTCTGTCAAGCGCTACTGCACAACATCATACGCAGGGATGTAGCTACAGTGGGCGGTGGTGGGCGGCAGAGCCCACCGCTCAGCTTCAGAGCCCACCACTGAACACCAATTTTAACTCTAGAGCCCACTACTCAAAGAGCAAAAAATGGGCAATTGTAATCATTTTATGCAATTTTGACATTTTAGGCATAACATTATAAAATATCTCCAAATTTTTTCCAAATAACACCCAACCCTAAATGTGCTAGCTACAACCCTGATCATACGATATTGTAATTCTCATTTGAATACTTGGACTTCTATATTGAAACATTTAACCTAACGAGCAGTTTGTGGCCTCATGTCATGTTCATATTGTGATGGCAGTCCATCTCATGTGGACTTTTTCTGGCCTGCAACCACTAGGAAGGTTTCATCAGGTATGTGGGAGGGGTTATGGGTAATATAACTAGTGTTATGTATTAATTCACCTACTCTGTATTGTACCAATTTTAAACTCCCTTCATCCACACCATCCATGACTGATGATGCAACCTATTTTGTGGAAGACCAGCTCGCGGATAATCTTAACAGATTCTGAACTTTTTTTTAGTAAGCAATTTTCTGCTTTCATGGGTTGCAGTTATATGGGTTTGTCCTCCGACTGATTTATTATTACCATGCAGCCAACACTATTAATGGTGGTCTCAAATTGAATGCGGAATTTTTCTAGATTAGCATGGTGTTTTTTTAATATCAGCAGTACAGTGTGCAGTATATTGGGTGCTAGCCCCCAACATTTTATGGTCCTCCAGGTGAAATGTGGCACTTAGTGGTAATACGCTATCCCTTTTATTGGAATTAATTACTAGAGTTTAAATTTCTCTTACTTCTTAGGACCACTCTGTTATACATTTTTTCCAAATTATCTATTATTTTGTAAGACTCTAAACATCAAATCCTTTAGTGTTCCATTCTTTTCATGATTGACATGGAATGCTAAACTAAACAACACACAGCAAATAACTTTTCCGGGTTAGGATACATTATACTTGACATATGTTCTATAAAACAAATAACTCCTCCAATTTCCATGAAAATACAGAATGTAGCGACTGAAAAGACCAGATATGGCTTCGTGGTCTGGCAGTAATACTTCTAAATAAATATATTTTCAAAGCAATTCTAAGTCTGTCTCACTGCAGAATAAATTGTATTATTTCATTTAACTGAAAAAAAGAAAGTTTATAATATCTGCTAGATCCATATTGCCTCCATTTAGACCACCTATCATTATCACCAAAAAATAAAGGCCTTCGAGCATAACAGTATACCAAAAAAAAGTGTTTATATTGCATATTATAATAAGGTACACAACTCAAGAAAAGTATTAAATGTTAATCAATATTCTTAAAAATAGTTAGTGGATTGTTGGAATTTTAAAGATTAGAGATTGGCCCCGTGGCTAAATTTGGCTCCGAGCTGCCCTATTGTTGACAGCTTTTTGGAACTACCAGTTCATAAGAATATAAGAAGGATAACGATGAATGAGTATTATCTGTTTTAATTGTGCTGCTTTTGCATTGGTGTATTCCATACCTTTTGTGTTTTGTGTGTTTACAGACGCACAATTAATCACCATGCAAAATTTATGTGAATCACAGAGTAGATTCTGACACAGATCCAGAATATATGAGAATCAATTTCTCCCATTGAATCATGTATTAAGTGTTGTCATTTCAAGTAAATTTGATTCTTGAAAATTCAGACGAATTTGCATCCCTGTATAATGTGTTTTGAAAGTTTCTTTGGGGTTGTATGCAAATTTGCTATTTTTTTTTTAAAGTTTTCTTATGGCAAAGTACAGGTATGAAAAATCATATTTTGTTGTGAGCTATTTTATCAATGGATAGGGTCATGATATAATGTTATCCATATTATTAAAAAAGATACACCAAGTCTGAATTCATAACTATTCTTGCAGACAATTCGTCCCTTTAACCAAATTGTTACATGGCATTATTATGTATTTTACCTGATTAGAATTCGCAGCGGATTGAGACAAGTAATAAATATCAATTTGAAAAGTGTTGCTTACCAGGCACACTGAGTGGCTACTAGATTGGACTGGATTGAATTATTCTCGGGGCTTAAAGCGAGACACGCACAGGAAATTATATTTATTAGTGCCTGTTGTTAGGGTCAATCATGTTGTCCGATTTGAAAGATTCAGGTGTTTTGTTTTGTAGGTATCTGGCATGGAAGAAAATAAATGTTCAATTAATGTGAAGAGAAATTTAATGTGAATAACAATTTCTAGTCCTGAGAATTTAGCAGATTTTTAGGCATGTTGCTTTTTGGAATATATCAGAAGTAATGTTACTTGTATTTGCTGGTTTGGAAGGAATTGATGATATTAATTCAAGTAATAAACACTCAATCATGGCAGTTTAATTTGGATTTTGAGTATGGTTGTAAACTAGAAAATTCAGAGCCAATTGCAGAAATAAAACCCAGCGAATTAACCTACAAATGGGCATTTTTTTGTAAAAGGTTGAATAAGACAACTGTGGTTTACTCAGTTGGTCCAGAACTTGTTAAAAATCTTTAAATATTGTAAATTGGATTTAATACCTTTTTTTGAAATTAACCAAATTGGGCTAGTTTTGACAACCTTAGAGAGTGGTCAATATGCAGCAGGGACACTGTACCTTTAAAAGCCACTGGCTGGCTCAGGTGAAGCAGGAGAGAATTTACTGCCTGCTAAATGTTAAACGACCACACTTTATTGATATTGTACCAGTAATTTCACTATTACTTGTGCGGGCGGCTCAACGCAGGCAGCCGTGATTCTGGCTATGTTCTAGATCATGGTGTTGTCACGCAGGGGTTTTGTCCCATGTGTTCTGCTAAGGCACTGCCAACATTATGCATTGTTTCTGGAGAGCTAGCCTTGTGCTGATGTTTACATGGTGTTAAAGGGAGGCTTACTCTATTAGAACCTTGGAAATGTATTATTTGGAAGATTAGTTTATAGGCAGAAAATTGGCTTTTAATTTGACTTGCCTCTGTTGGTTGCATATATACTGTGACCTTAAGTATTAGTTGTATTGTAATAAATGCAGGATACAGATTTGGTTAGGTTTTTTTTAATGAACACACCCCACAAGTGTGTTACCTCAGAATTTTCATACTATTACTATTGATTGGAAAGCATTGAGCTTATGTCAAATGGAAGGTGGATTAAGATATCAGCTAACCAAAATAGTACTAATGTAGATTTTTTTTACTGGTTTTGTGGAGAAATTAAAACCAACAATTCAGAATTTTTTTTTCAAATATTAGAAAACTGAATGTGTATTTTATTTTGTCTAAATCTTGTTTTGTCTATTTATGGTGAATCCTAAAGTCATTGATCTTATATTGTTTATTTTCTCTGATAATTTTCCATGTTCATGGTATTTGTTGGTTCCCAGTGTTTAATGAATCCTTTTCTTTGTGGTATTTCCAATATTATTGTTCTTGGTGTGTTAATGGATTCTTTCCTAAAGTGGTTCACAGGGTTCACAATGTTTAATGGCATCATTTCTTTGGTGATTTTCTAAGGTATTTAGTGTTTACTGGTTTCCTATGTAATGCTGTATGTACTTCAAATTTGGCAGAATGATAGTCCCTGCTAAGTATTGGTCTTGCATAGTTTGCATTATGTTAAGAGTGTTATAATTAGCAAATTTTCATTAGTCCACTCATTTTAATCACTCTAAACTTGAATACTGGTATATAACTTAAAAGTGTTCATGCTGCATACTTTTGTGTACAATTTTGTGCATATTGATGGTCTCATTTGCATAATTCGGACCAAATTCCCTCTTGTACTTTGTTCACAATGTCATGTCCTCCAAGTTATTGAGATGTTTTGCATAATATCTAAATGTGGGGGAAATATTAATTATGCAGTATATCGTTTTTGTTGTACAACAATTCACTTCAAGCTAATGCAATCAGTGGCCAATTTAGCAAATTTACATTATAATCATGATTTAAAGGGCAGATAGACTAGGTTTCATTTGGTAATGTCATTTCACAACTTAATATTCTTTTTGTGGTTTTTTTATCACCCGATAAGTTGATTTTTTCCCCCTTCCACAATTCCAAACACAGGTAACTGCCTTTGCTTAAGGAAAGTTTAAGTGGTACTCAGTAGGATGCCACCCAAAGAATATCCACCCGCATATGCAGATTTTCTGGCTTGAACATGGATTGCAACCAATTTTAGGCATAATGTTATAGCATAATTTTAAGGGTTTTATATTGAACATTGATTATGCTTTTACGAATTATGTGTAACCATAGAGCTGCTCAAAGAGACATGAGGACATTTCCAGAGTGAAGCACCCTCAATTTTTTTCGAACCCATGTTTTTTGCATATTTGGAATGCTTACCAATGTATTAGCTCACACCTGAAGTGAATAAGCTGAATATGCTGTCTTTATGTAATAAGATGTTTTAGTAAATTCTGTCATGCATGACAGAAATTCAAACCATGGTTTCCTATAGAGACGATTAGAATAGCAGGCCAGTTCAAAACAAGGTTTGCGGTTTTCTTTCGTGCTTGTTTGTCCAATAAACCTTAACAATGTTCTCGGTAGGTGGTCTACAACCGATCAAGTGCAATTTGAGAGAAATTTATATCCTCAAAAAAATCTCCTCCAGTCACTTTAAAGTGTAATTCAAATGCATTTGTGACCCATTATTATAACTTGATGACAGTCATTTCGACAAATCACAGTCTCACATTTTCAGTAATGGACAGTATAGTTACTATACAGAATGCAAGTTGAACAGTCAGTCATTGCTGGGTTTAGCCAACCTAATTATTAAACACAATAATTAGAAGACATCAATAATGCAATTTGTTAAGGAAATCATTTAAGTTGTAAATGTTTGATTTTGGATAGTGTAAAATCAGTAGTAGCTATTCAGGAAATAATTCGTGAAAGAATTGGACACTTAATAGACAATATTGTGGTGGTTTTACGAAGTAGTTTTCATTTGTGTTATTCCAACTCTTTTTTTTTTCTCTTTCTCAGTTAAACAGGAGTTTATATTACATTTTGATGTTTCATGCAATAACTCTAAAATATCTTAGTTAGCAAAATAAAGGAAATTGTATTCTCTGATAGTGAATTATCTACTGAATTCAATTATGGCCTTAAAACTTTGTTAGAGGTAGAACCATCTATATTACAGAAAATCATTGCAAACCATTATTTTTACCCAGTATTACATATGTAAAAAGTAATCTGTTGAGTAAAAAATATACCGTGTTGTTCCTAATAACGCCCCTGCTCTAATAAACGCCCCCCTACGATTTTGGATAAAACAATTCAAGAAAATGAGTTAAGCTTACCTAAATGGCATGATTTAATGGCCAGGACTGTCGTAATCATAATCGATGTTGTCATCAATGCTTTCTACAAAGTACAAAGTGCTGTTCGTGGATTTCATGTGTATAGCGACATCTGGACCCCCAGTAATCTTTTATAAACTGTGTTTGGTGATTTTTGCGGGGATTTTTGACTTTCCATTTTGACTGTAATAAACGTCCCCTCTTTTGAAAAATGCACCGCCCCCGGGGCGTTTATTAGGAACAATACGATATGTTCTGATTTTGTAATCTGCAAATATTAAATATTTGACAAAGTTAAAGAATTTGGATTAAGGTACAGAAATAGAATATTTCATATGTGGGTGTGTGCTATTGAGCAAATATTCCAATGTCAACCAAAATTAGGAAAATGACTGGATAGTTGAAATGATGGAATAACAAATTACATCTTTCTTGTGTATTTTTGGAGTTACAAACACTAGTAATGCAAAATCACAAAAAAATTAACATGGGGAAAGTCAATCAATCGGTCAGAATCATGGAAAAATTTGCTTCGGTCAGAAACATGGAAAAATTTGCTACAAAAAGTAAGCTTATCTTAATATGCAATGTTTTCAAATCTCTTGGCTGTTGCAGATAGGATTGGTAGGTAAACAACTCTTCCTACAATTAAATGAAAAGTTCTCCTGTCTTAAAGGGGCATTTTGTGATCCACAACCTCGCCCCCCCCCCCCCCCCCCGACTTACCTAAAAAAGTTGAGATTTTTATATCATCTGAACCGTTAGCCTTAATAATCCATGTGTACCTAATCTTGTATGCAAATTTGGTCGTACCTGTAAGAAATTTGCGATTTTGTATTTTCTGTCCGTAAACAGAAATTACAGCACAGTGGCCTACAGGACCGTGGGGAAAAAGCAATTGCTCATAACACAAAACCACAAGATCGGAATCAACTAAAATTTTGTGAATAAGCTTTTCTCAAGGATATCTATTGAATCATAAATAAAACAGGTGATGCTGGAATCGTGAAATGCACCTTTAATCAAATTAAATTTCTCAGAACTTCATTAATTTGTAATTTCTATGGCATGCGCTCACATTATGCCTATAACAGGAACATAATCAGTTTTTACCGGACACTCTTAGAGCAATCCATACTCGCACAACCGTCAAGCGCCAAACTGAAATGAACATTAAAAAGTATTATATATTCATTTCAATTTTGCAGGCTGACACCTTGAAAGAAAGATATCAGAAGATAGGTGACACAAAGAGGGCGACGCCAATAGAGGTTCTTTGTGAAAATTATCCAGGTAAGTGCTCTCACCCGATATGCCTCTCCACTTCATATTTCCATACTCTAATACCTGCAGATACATTTCATGGACTGTCATACGCAAGCTTAGAAGCCAAACAATTGGTGGTTGGGCATCTCTCTACTGTGGTGCACAAACAGTTAGTCTTCCATGTCGGACCAGTTTTTGTGGTAAATGGGAGTAGGCTTTGGGGTTGGAATAGGATCAATTTATAATCAGCTTGATTTCAAACAAGGATAAAATCATTCTTTGACTTTTACATGAGAATCGATCTTACAATTTTAGATGAAAAAAAAATGCTCAATTTATTTCCCTCTTGTTTTTGCGACTGTTTGAGCAATAAAAGACCAGATGCAACTTCCCATTTGAGACAACCAGCATCAGAACATATAATCTATATTTCGTCCGGCCTGAACTAAGGAGTGATGTCATAGCTTTCGCGCAGCTATTGTGCGTGTGTATCTCGCGCGCCGACTTTGTACGCTCGCGATTACAGCTGGGGCTTACTGCGATTGTGCTTATCCACCTGGCTAGCGTTGTCTTTGACACGGGCCCATGAGGGGGGGAAGCGTGTGTTAAGAACAGATAGTAATACTGTCAATTAGAAAACTAGATGCTAATTCTGAAATTAATCGAAAATGCAACCATAGTCAAACTTTTTCCACATCATCCCATCTTAGCAACAATACATGCTTCACATATTTAGGTAATTCTCATCCAAAAAACCCACCAGATACCACATCCAACAAATCTTCTATTTCTCTATTCCATCATTTTATGACTTCTTCCATTTAGTAATCAAAAACAGTTCTTCTGTTGTCAGAAACAACCTTAAAACAATTATGGGTCTACATCATCTGTCAGAACTAACACTGTCATGATAGATTTGATAGCAGTAATGGACATGCTAGTTTGCCCCCAAAGATATACACCACTCCTCACAACACAGTCAGAATCGTCATTTTAGTTACATCCATTATTCTCCGTTTGGCCTCAAGTTAAGAGTAGAGGCTGATAACACTGCAGTTATAAGGTTGCACAGCCTTGATACACAGTACCACATCATTATACTCTATTCAACCTCATGTTAAAAGGTTACATCATACATCTCTGCATTCGTACTGTTGTGATTCTGAAGACAGCACACACATTTCAAGGTTGCGCAACATGCAGTGGTGTCGCCTCTAACTGGAGACTGAACAGAGCATAGGTACATCATTCCCCTGACCTTTGCATGGAAAAAGTATGGCTTTTAAAGACAAATACTTCTTTTTGCCAAATTATATAACACAAATGAAACGGAGCAGACCTTTAATCATGTCTTTGACATAATAGCAGTTGTGCAACTTCATTTACCATGGTCTATTTCAATGATCCATACACACAGGTGTACTTCAAATCAAACTAAACTACTGCTTGTTCTTCACCGTGTATACCATTTCGGACAGCAGGTGGATGCAGCATATCGTTCCTCACTTTGCAGCAAGGAGGCCCTTGACAATGCATTTTGTTTCTGATTTTGTACTAACTCTTTTAGGCATTATTGAGGACTCATTCCTTCCCATAAATATGTATGAATTCTCACTGGTGTGCTGAGTGTCTAAAAGGCAACTTCTTCTTCCTCTATTTCTTCCTCTTTTTCTTCCTTAGCTTCTTCCTCCCCTCTTAACCTTCCTTCCTCTCCTTTATCTTTCCATCCAGTTCCTTCTCTTCCTCCTTCTTGCCTCTTTTCTGTACTCCCTTCCCCAATCAACAGTATTTTGGGTACACCAGTACATCACTGAATTTCGCCCAAGCATATAATTGGCCTTAGAATCTTAGTTCTGCCTGGTCAACGCAATCATCTTAACCAGATCAGGGACTTGCTTTTCAATTGGTTTTTATTATTATTAAAAGGAAGGAAGGTGCTCGTTGTAAAATATGGACAAATTGTGTGTAAATTTGTATTTGGTATTAGAAATGAGGCCATAAAGCTAAAAGATGTTTGTTGTCATAGAAACATTCACGTATCACATACACAATGAGCTAATGATTTGACACTAATTATCACAGAAAAATCAGGGCTATGTGGTATATTGTTACTCGCGAATGATTTACCTTTTTGATTTATGGCAATTATTATTCGTCATTAGTCAAATTACCGCAGCGCCATTCGGATATTACTGATGACTACCCAGGTGAGCCGTAATCACAAAACATTTTTGTTTGGGTCTACACATAAACTTGTTATTTTTTTTTTTGCATTTTACAGCATTTCTTTTAAACACATGGGGATAAGCATGCTCATGTTCTTCTGGGCACATATCACGTACAACAGCACTCATTCCATATTTATTTACATCTATCAAAAAGAAGTATGGGTTTCACAATGTTTCAGCAAACACCTAAGGAGGAAGCATGTTGTATTACCACATGCAAGTTATATAGGTCAAAGCACACAAATGGAAAGTCTGGTGGTGTTGGGATTTTTGTTAAATATTTTGCACAGGTTCTACTTGAGGTGCATCCAGGTTACTATTTCCTTAAATTGTGGATCAATAACATCAAATTAGGACACTTTATATTGATATAATGTCATATTTAATCACTTTTTGTTGAGTTAAAAAATAGTAGGGGGAAGTAGTGGTTATCAAAGTTCCTTAAAATTGCATCATTTTTTTTTTATTGGGTGAACAGAACTCCCTGATTTTTTTTGGTTGAAAAGTTCCTTGTAATAAAATTTTCCCTCACAGCCCCAATGAAAACCTACAAAAAAAAGACATGCTCCCAGCTCCCCAAGAGAGAAGGGATAACTAAAGCCTGTGGGTGTGTCAAGTTTGGTTTGGACTTGGCCTCAGAGAGTTTGAAAGTAGGACCGACATCCATACCAATTTTGGCCGAAAAACAGACCCATGGCTGTACTGGAGATACAAATTTTGGGCCAAATTGAACACACAGCCTCTCTATACCAAATTTGGCATGAAAAAAGGTCATCTATATACCAGAAGGCTGGAAATGCGACCCATATTTACGGCACATACCAGTATGGTCATTTGTGTTGAGTCTTGGTGTAGATTCGAACCCGGGAACCCTCAGATGCCAGTTCCATGGCCGTGGGTAGCAACCAGCAATTATATGCCTCTATATGTGTTCATAAGATGAGGTAGTGGTATCACATGAGACTTCACAGTCTCAGTGCTCTATGGTGTGAGAGGGTTGGGTGTTATGAAACGCTGACAAACTATAGTAGTTTAATTTTGCACCAACTATAAATTTTCAGATTGGAAAATGCACCCGTGTCTGAAAAACAACAATCAGATTAGTGCTAAAATTGATTATTTTCGGTAGAATTACTTACAGAATTTAAAAAAAGATGAGGAGTGGAGTGCCATAAAGGTAAAAGGTGGTTGTTCAACTAAGTTGTAGAAGTGATTTTTTTAAATCAAACTGGATGACCTCTAATGCATTTATTATTTTGCATAAAGGTTAAGTTATTGGATAAGATACAAATTAGCAGCATCAGAAAAACCATAGTGCAGTTAATGAGTTGATATGGAGGGAAACCCTAGTCATCATCCATGCCATACATTAGATTTTTTCCTTTCTTTCAAGACATCTGTTAAGACCATCTTGTAGTTTGTTCCATTCTGAACCTGTATGTTCATTTCATCAATTACAAATAATAAAATGCTGTATTGAGTGGAATAAATCCTCATAAAACTACTGTGATGTGAACGCCTCATGGAGTGTGTTTATAGTAACAAAATGAGACGGGGGTTTTGGAAAATGGATGTCATTTAATGCCTAAAAGTCCCCCCGAGCTGAAATTATCATCAGTTCTGTGCACTTTTGTCAGCGAGAATTCATTATGTGGAGCAAGACAAATTTATCAGTGCAATTGAACCAATTATTCCTATCTCGTTATCATCACTTCATTGTATGCAGATTTACAAGTGTTCATGAAAATTTGGTGTGATTTGTTTTCAATATTGATAGTTTATGATGAAATTCAATAATATGTCAATTTTGGTCCAAGTCACTATAGTGCAGATCTCAAACGTCACTATAAACACACTCACAATGTACATACACAAAAGAAAAAAAATCTATTTATCAGTCAACATGCACAGTATTCACATGACAATTTTGAATAGAATTTTTTTTTTTCATTTTTTTTTCATTCTTTTCAGACGACATACACATGATTGCCATAGACATTATCATGGCATGCATGAACACACCATAATTGGTATTAGGTGTTTGCATGCTCACATTACATATCTCATATCACAGTCATAAAATTAAAATCCGGTTGAGGTTAATACCAGTTATTCTGTTAATCTTAACTGGGAAGAAAAGAAGGATGGTGGTAAAGAAGGAACATCATGGGTATGCCAACGGTCATGTCTTCAAAGAAGTAGTACAGACACTTGAGAATGCTGATATATAAGGGTTCTGGGGGTGGAAGAACATCCAGTGAAGTCTTGCTAACTTTTCTCAAAAAAGATTACAGGGTATTTTTGGGAAAATATGTAACATTTTGTAAGGGGAAAATCATATTTTGGTCAGCCTCAATTGATGTTGAATTAAAGGCACTATCAGTGATTTGCTAAATCTGAAAATCCAAAAAAACATCAAAAATCAGATTTTTGCATGTCTGTAACAAGTACAGGTACCCTGACATATCCTGCAATTTTTTAAGGCCAGAAGCAACCTAATAAGGACAAAATCGGATATATTAGTCATTGCTGTCCGTTCGGACACTTACTACAACACGCAACTGAATGGAGAGTCATAACTTTTAACATTGCTGTTTTCTTTTCTGTCAATCCTTCAGTTGGAAAAAGTAATTTATGGGAATTCTACAGACTTATACTTCACAATTCCTGCACATTTCAAATATTTTGACTCTTTTGGATGAATCACTGATAGTGTCTTTAATAAGGCAAGTAATAAGTTTAAATACAGGGTGGTTTAAAAAAAAAGAACGCCACTGCTGACAGCAATTTTAAACTACTTTACAAAATTTATTCTAAATTTAATTGGCTATGATTAACACTTAAACCCAGACTTTCGGCTACTTCTAGCCCAGATTCGCTTCAGCGGTTCCATTGTTTTAGCGCAGTGAATGTGAACCATTGCTGAAAAGCTAGCGAGACGTAGCAATTCTGGCCGGAGCCTGCTCTAGATTTGTAGACATAATGTCTCGCCTCGAGGCTGTTTTTCAATGAAACTGCAACCCGATATCAGCTAGTCTGCTCACTCAAGTTTGCTGACGGGAGGTCAGTAATTGCCAATCTGTATCGCTAAAGTCCTTGATGTGCGAGGCCCAGCAAATTGCCTAGCACGGGTGCCAGTTAAGGGTTAATGTATAGACCTTTAAGCTTACATGGTAACAAAAAAAACCCAATTAAGTCAAATAAAAAGAATAAGGTTGGTATGTATATAACATGTGATGCAAGTCCTTCTTGGCCAGCATAACTCAACTGTTTCTAACCATTGTTTAAAATATAAAACTTGGCCGCATTTAAATCCAAAACCTTATTTTAAAGGTGCTTGTTCTGTTTTATGGGTATCCAAGTATCATGGGAAACAAACTTGCAGTTTTGATAGTAGAAGCGATAATGCACATTGCAAGGCCCTATTCACTATTTTGCTAATATTGATGGTGAACCATTAAAATGGCAGTTTTTGTCTGTATCTTGAGAAAAAGAGGTATTTGTTAACTAAATTTTCAGGACGACAGTGAGAAAAGTACGGCCTTTCATTTGATATCAAAATTGAGAGTACTTCCGAGTAATTGGGGTCCCAAAGGCGATCGGAACAAGCACCTTTAAAGGGGCATTATGTTGTCCACAGCTCTAACTTAGCTCAGGTGGTCTACATAATGTCAGTGTCCAATATTATATGCAGATTTCAAATTTGAAGCAATATAAAATTGAATGATACATGTTCATAAATTACAACACTGTTGGCCTATGGGAAACGGCAGCATAAGTGTGCATATCATCAAAGAACACAACAGAATCAAATGAAAATTTGAAATAAGGTTTTTTTTCCAACAGTATCTGCAAACCATAAATTTAAAAAAAATGTAGATTCACAAAATGCAGGGTGATTATTCATGTTATGTATGATCAATTGTTAAGGGTGGCTTTAGGTTTAAGTTGATTGTTGCATAACATCGGATAATGCATATTGTGCCATATTTGTTACTCTTGTCAAATGAGGACTGCATTGTTAGCGGGGCTTGCAATTTTTTCATAGATTTTCACAATTTGTCAATAAATGTGCAGATTAATTTTGGAAAGTGGACAAAATTGTCAGTACTTATTTTTAAACCACCCTATATGAATTGGTATGTTTGGACCAAAAAATAGCATTTATAAATAAGCTTTGTTTTGTACTATTTTGTTGGGTTTTTATTTTAAAAAAAACAACCACATTTTCTGTGAGTTCCACACAGTACTATCCCACACAATCACTTTGGAGAAAATTGATATAATTGATTGTAAGATGGTACAAAAATCCCACAATGCTGACTGGAAATTAGTCCAAAAACTTTGCAAATGCTGGAAAATGCCTGGATGTTGGCATTCAAATGCAGTGTGCCACCATATCTGCATTAAACTGAACTAATGTTTGAAATTTATGCTTAAAAGTAATTGTTCACAAAAAGCAAGGAAATTAAACCTTTGTGAAAATACTATGCTATGCATTATTATAATATAATTCAATGATGAAGGTTTATATATTCACAATGTTTCAAAAAATACTGTATCAAAGATTTTAAAATTAGAACAAATATTTGCTCAAGCTTATGTAAAACATCAACAATAGTATGCTCTCTCTAGATCAATATAATCTATCCGGTTTAGCCCCGAAACGATAATGTGATCACCGGAACGATTTTGAGGTGGGTGGTGATGGTAAATTACATCCATGATATCAACCATTGATTTGTGCAGGGATCCCCTAATGACTGCAACTTCTTAAAAAGCGGTTTTAACATTCTGTGCACTGCATTTGTACTTTGTAACGGGCAAATCAGAGCACTTCAAACTAAAACGAATTGGGACTGAATACATCGTTGAATAAAATGAGTGGGTATTACGAAAAGAAAAGAAAGACAGTCTCGCCGGCATGCGGCATTATAAGCAGAGTTCTGATTTGAGGCATTAAGTCATTTATCATGTGGTAGTAAATGGGCCTGGAAGTGTGCATGTGCATCCGTTCGGCTCTTTAGCCACGGTAGTCGTATGTTGACGGATTCATAATAGCAGTGCCTGAGTGACAAGTGTAGCTGCTGTTACCATGGCAATGCCATGATTATTGTGTAAAATAGCCGGCAGTTGTATTTAATTGATCCCATCTGTAGGGATTGTAAGCAGACTGTATTAAAAATTGTTTGGATTGTAAGAACGAAAACTGTTATGGTGTAATCATGAGTGTATTTCTTGGAATTTGCTGTGTAATTTGGGCTAATATTGGGAATATGTTTTAGGAAATTTTAAGAATTCAGGTGTTTTAAGTTTTGATGAAGTGTTATTTGGGTTTAAAACAATTGCAACCGAGTTTCTGAATAGTAGGAGTCCATCATTTGGGACCAGTTTTTGATTTGTACTGATTTGGCACTTTCGTGAACTGTAGCTTATACTTTACTATGTCATCAATATGGATCCGTATCGTATTCTTGAGTCTAGCTGAGGTACTGTAAAAGTGGAAATTTTCGCGCTACATTAATTTTCGTGCGCTTCTGTGCTAGCGCGAAATTAAAAACCGCGAAAATGTTTATTTTGTGTGTAGGTCTATGTAGGATAGCTGAAAAGAGCGAATTTAAAAACAAGCAAAAATGTTAAAAATCGCTGAAACGCGAAAAATTACACACGCTTAAATTATCACTTTTACAGTAAAGTTTGACCTTTGAAATTTGTCGTGGACGGGTTTTTGTGCACTTTTCACATTGCCATGCTTAGAACATCCTGCGAAAAGAAGGTCACGTCTAATGATGTAATCCTGGTGTGCTATTACAAGACCACGGTCTGTGTAATAAATTGCTATTATCATGTAATCCTATATGATCAGTGGTTTATTTGACTGGGACCGGGATTTGTATGATGACACAACAAAGTGGCTGCTAGATTGACCTTTTAAACAAGAACGCAGGAAAGCCTCGTGCAGTCGCTCAGACTCAATGCAGTTAAATGAAGAGGCAAATCTAGTCCAAGTGATGTCAAATCTGTGCTTCATCGTTGAAGGAAAAATGAGACATTTTGGTTGTTACTTGGCTTACTGTAGCAGGTGAAGAACAAATGACATTATCTGTTGCCTGGATTCTGCTTTGTGAATAATGTAGGATAGGACAATATTAGGAGACACAATGTTCATTGGATATGTGCTAAGTCTACAACACAGTACAATAACCTTGAGAAGATGCGATCACCGGTTGTTTCTAGTTCATGTGTTTTTACTTTAAAAATTCTTAATGTTTGCATATGGTGCTATGAAATAGAGGGAATATGGGGAGCTAACTAGATATTCTCCTTGTTAACCCTTGGCCCAGACAATACCAGGTACCTCGAGTGATGAACGTTCTATGGATAATGCATAGGTGCACATAGAAAGGCGCCATTTAAAATCATTAGAGAAGTTAGTGAGTTTATATGCACATGCATTGTCTCAGGTATTCTTAAAGGGACATCATACTTGGCTAGACATATTAAAATTATATCATCTAAAATGTTGACTTTAGTATATTACATGTGTACTTAATCTTAATCTTATATTCCGATTCTGTCTTCACTAGTAGAAATTCAGAAGTGTGTCAATTCTGTGTGCAAATGGACTTAGATAAGGAAGTCATTTATTTTTAGTTAAAATTATTGTCTGTACTAGCTATTTGCCATTCAAATACTACAATAAAGGTGAAGCATGAAGCATATAAATACAGTTGTAGAACATAAGAAAGAAATTCAAGCATTTCAACCTGTAATTGTTTTCCCATTCAACAGAGGAAATGGCAACATATTTGCGGTATGTACGGCGGCTAGACTTCTTTGAGACGCCAGACTACAACTACCTAAGAAAGCTCTTCCAAGACTTATACGACCGCAAGGGCTACGCGCACGACTCAGAGTTTGACTGGACTGGAAAGCAGCTGGTGAGTACAAAGGTGTTTGTAGGTCGTATAATAAAATCAAGCATCGCAGCCAATCAGGGTTTAAGAACAATTTGATCATCATTAGTATAGAAATTAACCTTTCATGTGCTCTATTTTCCTCTCTAACAACATTCCATTATTAGTGTATGTGCAACTAATTTTCTAATTTTATTTATATCCTGATATTGTAATTGATAAAAATTACTCCCTTAAATAAAAAGGAGTTTCCTTAACCTGACCCATCTGACACACTTTTTTCTTACATACTTATGAATACTTCACGGAATAAAGCACAGGTTTATTCTGTTGTTTCCGAATTCATAAGTGTGTCAGAAAAAAGGATGTCAGATGGGTCAGGTTACAGAAACTCCCAAATTAAAATGCCTTTGCCCCTCCTCCCCATCAGTAAATTTATCAAAGCTAAACTAGATTATGCTCTATCATTATCCCCCAACCATGTATCGAATTTGCTCTATGATTATCCCCTCAACCATGTAACAAATTCGCATAAAGCTTTCGTCTATTGCAATGCACAGAAACAAATGAGTATTTTTTTCCGATAGAAATACCAAATTTTTGTCAAGATTTTCAAGTGGGCTTTTTATTTGCATAGAATAAAGAACGTCAGGCCGCTCGACTGCGATACGTTGAGATGCAGAAGAAAGCAAGGCAGAAATATGAACAGGAGATGCGAAAGAAGATGAAGAAGAAACAAAAAGCGGAGAAAAAGGCGGAGAAAAAAGCCAAGAAAAAAGCGGAGAAAAAAGTGGTGAAAAAAAAAAAAAAAAAAAAGAAGGGCTGTAGCAAAAAATCTAACCACGAAACACCCAAACTGGGCGAAATAAATCGAAAGATTACAAAAAGAGCTAAATTTTGATACCAAAAACTCAAATCTGACGGAGAAATAACGGAGATAGGCGCATTTGAAAAACAAAGGATTAACAAAAGAAAAATTTTGGTATAATCGCGACGTCACTTAGAAATCCTAACCTACCTAATTTTGTCATGGAGGTGGCCTTGAAGCACTTTGTTTTTGGGTATCCATGACAACATAAAAAGAGGCTAAAATACAGCGTCTAAAAAACAGATTAGTCCGAAAATGCAATTTCAGGACATTTTTGGTAGTTTCTCTTATCACTCTCAATCCGAGCCCGATCAATGAAAAAACCGTTTTCCCTTTCCTCCCCTCATTAAAATGTCGCCAAATAGCGGGGGGGCTGAAGACGGTGCCATTCCTAGTCAGAAGAACGCGAATCAAGTTAGTTTACTGTAGTTTTTGCATTTTTTTCAATAAACAAAAGCCGTTCATTTTGGGTGGGCGAAAGTAGTATGGGGTCCGTCTGAAACGGCCAGGAAACCCTATTTTAATAGAGTGAAGAATTTGAGCAAAACAATGGGGGGTGGTGAAATTAACGTTACATGCACTCGCTAGCATGAGAATATCCACACGCATGTTTTATTATATGGCCGGGTGTTTAAAAATCGAATTTTAGGAGCGCTCTTAGATATCGATAGACTCCCGAAAAGTTTTTATAACTAAAAAATTTGATCAATTCAGTGAAAATTTCAGGATTTGTTAAAACACAATGCTCTTTATGATAAAATTAAAAATGAAAAAAATCATGCTGTTCTAAGGGGGGCGCACTACATAAATAGTTCGGCAAAAATTGTGGGATACAAGGTACTCCTTTTTAAACAAACAATGCACCAACATGTTTATTAAGGGCGATATCTTGTCGACATATTGGACTTAGAAACTTAACAATTAGGGTCAAATGAAGAGGCTTGTGAATTTCTGCATTGATAAATATAGGAACACGGTGGCGACTTTTGTTTATTTTTTCAAACCAAAATCGTAGGGAACTACATGCGTTCCAAGGGGACGATGAGCGGAGGTTTTCAATTGGAGAAACACGCATAGTTGAAGAAGGGCTGGTAGCAAAAGAAGAAAGGGATCTACACCACGAAACACCCGAAACTGGGCGAAAAATCGAAAGATTACAAAAATACTCTAAATTTTGATCCAAAACCAAATCTGATGGAGTAAATAACGGAGATTAGGATGCATTTGAAAAACAAAGGATAACAAAGAAAATATTTGGGTATATCGCCTCCTTAAGAACAATTTGAGATCATATTAGTATAGAAATTAACCTTTCATGTGCTCTATTTTCCTCTCTAACAACATTCCATTATTAGGTGTATGTGCAACTATTATTTATTCATATTCCTTAATAAATTCCTAATTTTATTTATAGCCTGATATTGTAATTGATAAAACATTACTGACTCCCTTAAATAAAATTGATTTCCTTAACCTGACCCATCTTGACACAGAAGACACTTTTTTCTTACACTTTATGAATACGTTCACGGAATAAGCAAAGGTTTATTCCGTTGTTTCCGAATTCATAAGTGTGTTAGAAAAAAGGATGTTCAGATGGGTCAGGTTCCGGGAAACTCCCTAATTAAATGGCCTTTGCCCCTCCTCCCCATCAGTAAATTTATCAAAGCTAAACTAGATTATGCTCTTCATTCATCCCCCAACTCATGTATCACATTTGCTCTATGATTATCCCCTCACCATGTAACAAATTTGCATAAAGCTTTCGTCTATTGCAATGCACAGAACAAATGTGAGTATTTTTTTCCGATAGAAATACCAAATTTTTTGTCAAGATTTTTCAAGTGGGCTTTTTATTTGCAGGAATAAAACGAACGTCATGGGGACCTCTTCGACTGCGATACGTTTGAGATTCAGAATAAAGCACGGCAGAAATCTGAACAGAGATTCGCGAAATGAAGATGAATAAGAAACAAAAAGCGGATAAAAAGGCTGATAAAAAAGCCAAGAAAAAAGACGGAGAAAAAAGTGGTGTTGTTTTGATCATACAATTCTGAATGTGACCAATCCGAATCAGCACAGCTTCCGCACAAAGCAGCTGTCAAGTTAAGTAAAACCGTTTTTATTCACAATTTCTCAAGACCGAACAAGTTTCAAATTCTCCAGTAGTTGTCATTGTTCACATTTTTATGTTTACCCTCCAACCCAATTTCCACAATAATTTTGCACAAGGCTTGCATTTCCATTGCAATTGTGATCAACAGCGTTGATTTAGATATGCGGTAAGTATGTATTTTGCCAGTTTTTTGGCAGCGATAACACAGTACCAAAAAAGGATATTGTCAATCATATTTTAGTCGTTGCTAACTATCTACAGTAATTTATGCACATGGTTTTACATAATCTCTTTCTTGTATGGTAGTGTAGTCTACCCCAACCTGAACCTGATGCGTGCACCATCCAGTATGTCAACCCTGTGCTGTTGTTAGATAGACAACACCAATTTGTATTATTCCTATTTTGGTGTTCTGTTTGTTCTCCCCCCTGTTAAAGATCACTTTAGGAGTATTAGTGAGAACACCTGGCAATATTTAATACCCCTTCCAAGTATCAAACCTTTTTGCCCCCTGTAAATGTGTTAGTAATACTTCTTCCCTCCCCCTCCTGTAATGTTATGGATAAGCAAAGCCTTAGCTAAAGTTTCATGTGTCTTCCAAAACTGAACATGATTATGAATCTGACATAGTTGTGTTTTCTTCCGGCAGTCTTGCACAAGGTTTTTTGACCATACAGAGTAGCTTTGTGAGACTGGTTACTCAACCATCAAACATATTGAGCAGAAGAGGGGTATAGCGTTCTTCCCCACAATGCAAATCTTCCAATACAATTTTTTAGGGCCGTCGTCGACACCACCTTATGTCGATAGTCGTGTCGCGACAAGCCATATTGCGACATGTCGCCGTCGCCATATTTTTCTCATGAATCGACACAGTCGAATACACAACGGGTCAAAATGATGAAGTATCGCCTCACAAAAAATATAATTTTCAACCTAACAATCTACTTTTCTTACCCATTTTGAATTAGTATTGTAATTATGATTGACCTGGCCAGTACCAGCAGAGTACGAAAACAAGTATTTATTACATAAATAAATCAACACCTGACGTGCAATGGGCAGTGTTTCAACTTCGCCGCAGATCTCTGCTCAACACGCTTCAGTTTACATTGACAGGGGGGGGGGGGGGGGGGGGGGGAGGGGGGGGGGGGGAGGGGGGTGGGGGGGGGGGGGTGACCGTGTACAATGCATAATAGGCATTCCTTACATGTTCCCATTATAGATCGCTCGCAGCTATCATGTGCCCATGATAGCTGCGAGCGCATGTTGTTGTCGGGTATTTCCCCAATGACCTGCATCGTGATTCCACCATGTTTTTCGGTACCCAAGTTTTCGTATCTATAGAGGGTGTAAGATACCAACGGCGAGAAGGTAATCGAACTTTAATTATAAAAATACTACTATAATTTATTTTTCCTTGCATTACGTACTTTTCGGTTTAGTCGCCACGTATTCTGGAAAACATTTGTTTCAATGCAATTTATACAAACCCGGAAGTAGGAGTCTCAAAATGGCGGCGCGCCCAATAGTTTGGATGGCATTTGGGGAGGAATATAACTCAAAATACTATTGGAATAGTCAACATATACGGTAGTTTTCTAGAATTAGAGATAACTTTTCAATGGTGAAGGATAGTTGCTGTTCCATAACTGCATTAATTTTTACCATATATTGGGAAGGCTATATTGCATAGGTTCTCAATAGGCGGCCCCGTCCAAATCCGGCCCGCCAACCATTGGTTTTTGGCCCTTGACGTGCTCCAAAATATAAAGGGAACATAAGATTTTCAGGTGTACTTGGCCCGCATTAGGGAACTTTCAACGTGGGTTTTCGGCATTCTGCTGGCCTTTATCAAATATAATTGAGAACCCTGCTATATGAATATTCTAGGGCAACGTTTTTGGCATGTGATGTGAGCTTCATATGGGTGCAGCACATGGTACTCAGGATGTACTTGACGTTTTGGGGTTTGATTGATGCATTCGCCTGGTCGATTTTAACCCTAAGTTATGTTGACATTATGTCACCGTCAGGAAATTTTTAGCGATATGTCGACAGAAAAATAAGATGACGACGACAGCCCTAAATTTTGTTCACCTAAATGAACAGAACTCATTCCAATCTTGCAATTTTAAGTACTTTTTGTCACTATAAATTCACATGACAACCAACACAAAAATTGTATTGGAAGAAATGCATTGTGGGACGAACACTATAAATCCACTTGTTGAGCATTGAGAAAAATTAATCCTGTAAAGTTGTGCTATTACACAATACTTAGAATATGGCTATGTATAAAGCATTTGATATGTTTCTGTGAAGACAGATGAACCAATTTACACCAATTTATAATGGCCATATATTCACAAAAGCAGGCTAATGTTAGTCTTAGACTAAAATGGTAATTAGTCTTACAAGATTAATGGGACATGTTTTTCTTTTTCTTACTTGCAAGATATGGAATGAGACAAAAATTAATTTTAGTTCAGAACAAGGACCAATCCTTAGTAGAGCTGTGCCCCATTTTAGTGGGTCTTGTTTGGTAAGACTAACTCCCATTTTAGTCCAGGATTACAATTTTGATCTGATTTTATGAATATGGGTTAATAGTCTGAATTGGACTCTACTGAGTAAGGGCTATGCATGTCCTAAAATATATGCAATGTAAATTCTTCAAAAAGGCACTTGTTTTAAAATATCCTTTTGAATGTAAAGAGTAATGTTTTGGATACCCAAACAGGTACAAATTCGGATAACATCATGCTGACCAAAATCGGGTGTAGTTGCATGTCATAAATAGGCCAAAGGCCAAAATTTATGACATACAGCTGCACCTGACTTTGTTTACCATGGTATAAATTTAAAATACATGTTGCAGTAGCCCCTCAAATATTTATAAATTTGGGTGGATTGCTTTGTGCATACCAGATAAATTTGGTTGGTGAAAAAATAGCAAAACCTGCAGTTCTTGCTTTTGATTGCTTACCGTCATCATCCATAGTTTGATTTATGTTCTGTACATTTTGAGAGAGTCATCGGGTTAATTAGTGAAATTTTAACGAGGACAACATTAATCAGCCGTTGGTTACAAATTGGATGATAATGCAAGATACTGCTAATGATTGAAATGTGAGTGTAGTAAGTCATGGATTATTGTCACCGTCATAATTTTTTAAACAAATGACACGCACGCATCTGTTGAATTGCGTAATCAATTTCCTTGTGTCAAGCGTTCGTCACACACTTCCGGGTGTACGCGAGTGTAGCCAGAATTTTGTTTCAGAATTACTGACGAACACTATAGTTTGGGAGCAGAGTATAGGCTGGTCAGGCGGTTACACAAAGGGGAACCATAGCTAGAGTGGCTGCTTTAGTAGGCAATAAATTCAGAAGGGCACATATGCTGAGTATTTTGATATAACATAGACACAGAGACTAAGAAACAGAAACAGAAAGCGGTTGAATATTCCAGAGGGCCGACAAATTTCCCAAACTTCCTAGAAAGTCTGCAGGCTTATAGCACCATGCGCTCAAACAACGGTAAAAGGTTTTTTTAATGTTTGGGTCTTGGACGCCCTCTTTAAAGTATAAAAAATGGAACTTATGCGATTCTTTGAGCCAATCAGCAATGTAGTAAAAATGGTGGTAGGGCGTAAGAGGGCTAGGACGTTAATATTTTGGAGCTGCATTTCAACTGGTTAATGAAGTAAATATTTGATGTAATCAGCTAATAGAAAGGCTGGTAGTCCTCATGGTGTTAAAGTGTGTTATGAACATCACTACCCCATTAATTGAGATAAAAATCAATCTCATCTTCCCTTGTTTATTGCGAACAAGTGCAAGAAAGTGTCAGTTGGAGCATAGATAGTACCCTTGCATTACCCCTCCCACCTACGCAGCATCATGTACTTTATTGCATTAACAGAAAGGTATATGTAATTATGTTGAAAAAATGAACATCATTGACATCATCTTTGTCACTTACCCACCAAGCTACACGTATTATCTGCATATTGTTAAAACAAAGTGACATGTACAATGTTTGCTTTCCTTGTCTCGTGACATTGTGTCTAGAATTTATGACATTGTTAATCATTATGCAGACATCACAAGTACCTAAATTATATTTGTTGTAAAATCTAGTGTCATTAAAAATTCATTGGTCACCATAGGTAGTGGTAGTAGTTGTGATGACAGCTGAATAAAAACTTTCCCTTAGCAAGAGTTTGTGGATTTTCTTCATATCATAACGATATATTTGCCTATACAAGATTTTTTGGGTAAAATTATATGTACTCATTTCTCCTTCCTTCCCTGACTTAGCAGTGACATATAGGTTAATGCATACTGGTTATTAGATAATGCAAGCTTTCATTAAAAAGAAAAAATCAACAATCTGCAGCACTTTACATCAGAAAAGTAATTTCACCAGAAGGCATCTCTCCACTTCTCTCAGTCTAATGCAACTTGCAAACAAAATTATGCAAGTCAGTTATTTTGAGCATCAGATTAGTCAGGTTTAATAAACCTACATACTGAGAAAATTTGTCCATGCAAATGCATATGAATTAAGTTTCATGCCAGGAACCAGATAGCTGGGTATTTTCAGGACTTCAGGTTCACATCCTACATGTAGGATTTTGCATGAAATAACCAGGGGACTAGTTTAGGATAGAGTTAGGATTAATTATGGTATAAGGGGTAGGGTTAATTTTTTTTTTCATACCACATGACAGATTTACCTCTTTCCCCATAATATTTGTTTACAATTACACTTTCAACAAGCAGCATGTAAAGCACTACCTGCCTTAAATTATTTTTGATTGGCTGATTATATCAAATATTAATTTCAATAACCAATTGAAATGCAGCTTCCAAATATTCTAGTTCTCGCCTTCATCCCCACCACTATTCTTTCTCTCTTTCCATGTTTTGGATTTTCTCAGAAGATCACTTAAGTTCCAGTGTGACCAATCAAGAGTCAGAACTCATGGAGTTATCAGCCTGTGAAAATATTGACCTATAAAAATAGGGTAGCATATATGTCTTTGTTGGGACTGGGGAAAGTGTTTAGAAATATGAAAATGATGAAAAAAAATCCTCTTGAACATACCTACTCGTACAGTATTGACATTTCCTATGTAGGTTTGGTAGACAAAACCACAGAGTTGGAGTAATAAAAGGCTAGAGATTGGACGTCCATCTTGAATCGGCGAGCTCACTGGTGGACGCTTAGATGTTTACCGCCCAAGCCCATTACAACTAAAGCGTACGGCACAGAAAAATGCACTTTCTCATTGATTTCGCCAGCCGCCCCTCGAATATAAAATGATCCTTAGATATCCAAGAACATCGTCAGGCATGTGGTTTGTTCAGAAAGTTTACCATCGCTGTGATCAGGCACGGTGTTTTTTGCAGATTTCCAAAATGGCTTCCAAAATAGCGTGGGCTATAGCATGTTCGTAGTTGCTATGGAGTTGCTATGACGAGTGTGACGTATTTACACATTAGTAGTGCACAGTTGTAATATTTTAATTAGTATGGAACTTTTACCTCGGTAGGTGCGAAAACAGCGTCCGCCTGCGAGTTCCGTTTGTATTACTGGTAATCAGCGAAATAAAGCGTGTTCGTGCCCATCCTAAAGAAATAACCGGGAACAGTCCAGAGGCCTTGGACAAAACAGCTTTCAGGTTAAGCAAACTTTGGGCATAACTGCATTATACCCTTTGCACCTACTCAGTATCATATGCTTTATTGTGTTAATAGAATAAGGCAATTGATACCAAGTAAGTGCAAAGGGTATTATGTAATCATGTCAAAATTTGCCTAACTGTTCAACACAATGCTCAGTTTGTGTTAAATTTTTCAAGGTAACCAACAAACGTTAAGTGTCCTGTATTCAGTGCAAATTAAAATTTGTTTTATTTCACCTCCTCTTGTAAGTGGTTTCACATCGTGATCATTTAATTATTGTATCTTGTCTTTTTTTTGTGTACTTTCTGTTTCTTTTGTAGCACACACATGTATCGAGTAGCGAGTCCTCACAACATAAAGATGCCGGAAGGGAAAGAGATAAAGGCCAATCCAAGGTAAGGGCCAAGAAATCACACTGTGGATATTTCACAAATGCTTTTCCTTTCATTATTTCTTGTGTGTATAATAGGTGGTGTTGTAAAATCTTTTATAGGAAATTAATAGCCAGAATTGCAGTGGATAACAAGGAAGGCTTTTCTGTATATATGTGTGTGTGTGTGTGTGTGTGTGTGTGTGCGTGCGTGTGTGCGTCACATGCATGTTTATGCATGTTTTTTAGTCTTATTTGTAATTGAGTCTTCGCAGATCATTTCAATTTTGAAAAAAAAAAACAGTACTATATTTTTTAATAAAAAAATACAAAAAAATCCAAAGTGGGCATAGTATTGGATTCTAATCCTCTTATGAGTAAAATAAAAAATTCAATGTCATTCCCAAATAGAACTCATTATAGGATGAGGATCCAGTGCTATTCCCACATTGTATCTCATTTATTTTTTATTCCAAAATTACTGTTTTATTAGTCAATAGATTTGCATTTTCAAATAAAGTATTTTTTTCTTGGATATACATAACTACTATGATTGTAATAGCAAAAGACAATACCTTTTAATGCAGCCAGAGTGATATTATTTTTAAATTTCACTTTCAATTACACTGAAGTAGTATTAGCAAAATGTCATAGCGTTGGCTGTCAATATCTATGGCAGCATACACCACAATGTATCACTATAGATTTAATTCCCGGTAACTTAGGCGTACTAGACGACAGGGTAACGAACCTGTAAGACCCATTGTGTGTTCAAAATAACTAAAATCAAGTATAAGCACACTGTGGGATGTAGATGCTGTTTCTTCTGAATGGATTTATTGCCAGTCAGTCAAGGATTTCTTTGCATAGAAATTAACTTGAGTTCTAACTAATGTATTTCATAGAAACTGGACAAAAGCTGGCAGGATAGCTCACTATTAGATAACATTGTCCCTGTGTCTAGAGCTATTCGGGTAACCAATATAGCATGTCCAAGAAAAGAAGTCATTTAATTAAAGGAGAACCCGTACAACGAATAATATTAAACAATATGCACTATAAAATAATTATTGAACACATTTCGAGTGGTTCATAGAAAACCGGAATTATATGAACCATAACAATGAAGTAAAACCATCTAGTCTGACCATGTGCTATTTAAAAATCGCGCTAGTGTATAACGTGTTATGCATTACGACCGGCACGTTTGCATCATACATGCCATAGGAAATACACATTATGAAAGCATCATGTGTGACGGTGTATTACGCTAGTGTGCCGTCCGTATCGCATAATACAAATACATATCCCATATACACTAGCGCGAATTTCAAATAGCGCATGGTCAGACAAAATGCTTTTAATTCATTTTTATGGTTAGTATAATTCCGCTTTCCCACGAAACCACTCCATATGTGTCCAATAATTGTTTTTATAGCGTATATTGTATAAGTTATTCTTGGTAAAGGTTCTCCTTTAATGAATTTGATCATTAATGATGTCATTTTAGTTTAAAAATAATAGAAATTGCTTTACCTTTGGGAATATGAAAATTATTGTGTGTATGTGTATGGAGTGTGTGTGTGTGTGTGTGCTTGTGGGTGTGTGTGAAAAGTGGGTTTATTTGTGTGTGTTTGTACTTGCATTTGTGTGTGTAAATGTGCATTTCCATATGTGTGTGTGCATTTGTGTGTGTGTATATATGTGTGTTTTTGGTATGTGAAGGTTTATTTTGCCTTTCAGTATGTTGAAGGCTTCTGTTTCTTTTCTGTTTTGACCATAGTCAAGAATAAAAGGCACTAATTTACTAGATCAGAACATGAAGTAAAAAATCATCAACAATCAGTTAAATCTTGGACGCTTCACTTGAATGGAGATCCATTTTCCCCTCCAGTGATATTTTCTTTCTTTGTGTCAAGATTTCATTTGTAAAATACTTTCAGACTTATCCTTCCCTTTAAAAACCAATTCTGCGAATTTCAAAATATTTGAACAGTTTCCTGTGTATCACTGATAAGTGCAGAAATGTAATTTTACTGGAAATTTCCAGATTACCGGATCTCTGGCCATAAATAAATTTTAAAAAAATGGAAAAGTAATTTTTTTTATTTTTTTTTTATTTCTGTGATCGAAGTGTTATGATAAAGGTAGAACTGCATCAGAAACCAAGTTTTAAGTACCATTTTATTTTAGAGACGGGGCTCTTGTACCCTAAAATCTCGTAAGAAAATTATGTTCAAATTTGTTATTTTTAGGAAATGGGACCACTCTGTTAAATCTCTTATAAGTGCCTTTTAGCCTCAAATTATTGTGTTTTTAGAACAAGAACAAAATAGTTGATATTTTATTATTGCATCTCCAAATATTTGAATTCAGAGAATGACAAGTCAAATTGCTTTTGTGATAGTTTAAAAAAATGTTGAAGGGAGAAAAACTATAGAGCTTTAATGTCAAGGTTTATAGCATTTTATAGAAAAAAGACGAGACAATGATTTTTATTGATATTTAATTCCAAATTTCTTACACTGTACCATAGTGATAATGATAATTCCTTTATTCAAATACTTTGAAAAAGAGACAAAAATAAAAGTAACCTTTGGCAAATGGCAATGGAAAAATATAATTCCACATGACAGCACTTCCAATTTGACATAAACTAACAAATTATTCCAGTGTGTGAAGACTTGACAAAAGTCAGAAATTTTTGTTTTTACTAAAATTCCACTACCATGAAATGAATGTGACATACCATTGCTTCCTCTCATTGTATTTATTTAAGCAGTGGGTCCAGTAGAGAATAATTTTCTAATACACTGAAATGAGAAATCATACCACAGTCACCTCGCTTATTTGAAAACAATTGTGATGTTTATATTGTGTGAAAATTCCAGAAATAAATATTCATAATTTTACTGACTGCTAACTGGTGGCAATGACATCACTGCCATCATTCATTGTTGTGCACCTGGTATGCTTTTGGGAAGTTGCTGAAAGGCATAATGGTCAGCAACTCGCATACCATTGCTTTGTTTTCTCGACACAGGTGTGAAAGTATTGATCAAACAGGAGGCAAGGTGGATTAATACTTCAACTGTATGTGTAGCAATCATAGTCAGCAACTCACATACCAGGGATACCATTGCTATTGTTGTTAAATTTTATAGACAAGTGTGAAAATATTGATCAAACAGTTGTAAGGTGGATTAATACTCAAAAGCTGTATGAGCAGACATGGGGAATGAAATTGAGTTCATGATTAGCCATTGGAAATTATGTGGACTCTAAACATTCAAATTTATTTGTCAAAAAGTGGAGTTGATCCTGGTTTGGGCTTATTTTGGAATGGGGTTTTTTCAATAGATTGTCTCTGCTCCTTACCTATAAATAAAAGAATGAAATCACCCTAATCAACAGGAGTCCTTTTTGTTGTTGGACACACTATACTCCCTCCAAACCGATAGAGAAAAGTGACATGGTTTGCATGAGTGCAAGCCTGTTATTACCACAGTAGCTCCCAGGGGTATGTCAACCCACTGTAGAACATTACATCTAACAGAAGATATTTATCCTGAAATTATTTTCAAATTGCCTGTATATTCTTTTTTTTTTTCTATTGGTTTATGATTATATTTGAAATTTTTGTCAGGTTTTTAAAATTTGATGGTTATTATAAAATGGTTATAATACAATTGAAAATGTGTTTACAGGAAATAAACAATTAATGTTTTTTGAGATGGTACTTCAATTTATTTCTTATTTGTTAAAAAAACCAAGGCAATGTGTTGAAAATTAATGAGGTTTGCCTCTGTCGTGTAAAGAGGACCGCTTAGCCTATTCACGTTTTGAAAGGAGGGAGGGACTATCAAAAGAAACCTACAATGAATCTCTGTTTTTTGACAGACAGAAGTGTTTATTTTTTTTTTGGGGGGGGAGGGGTCATTCCAAAAGTGCAGTTTAAAAAAAGTAAACAGAATAAGTGCATCAAGCTATGTGTCTATATCTACACAGGGTGTAACTAGAGGGGCAACTAGCAGACAACGAATGTTAATTTAAGGGGTGACATGAAGAGAAGACTTTCTTCTAATTGGGGGAACTCACCCCTTTCCCAGATTATGTCACTGATTCTTCTATATTGAACAACCTACTGAATATGTCTAATTTTTAAAGAAGCGCAAACCATACTCTTAAAGAGGTACAAGGACATTTCCAGAAAGAAGTGCACCCAATTTTTTTCAAACACTGGTTTTTTGCATATTTGGAATGCTTACCATTATATCACACCTGAAGTGAATATGCCATCTTTATGTAATAAAAAGATGATGATTTAGTATTTTCTGTCGTGCACAACGGAAAATCAATGCATGGTTTTCTATAGGGATGATTGTGACAGCAGGCAAGTTCAAAACAAGGTTTGCAGTTTTCTTTTGTTCTTGTTTGTCCGATAAACCTTAGAAACGTTCTCGGTAGGTGGTCTACAACCGATCCAGTGCAATTTGAGAGAAATTTGTATCCTCAAAAAAAAACTCCTGTCACTTTAAGGGAGTAATCAATATTTAAATGGCAAATTGAAGAATTAACTTTTTAAGTACATCAATGGAGTCTTTTTTTAAATGGGAGGATCTTTTTATATGAAATAGGGTTATTGAAATGGGTACCCAATTTTTTTTAACACAGAACATGGGGAACTTGAAATTAAAAAAGTGGTTAAAATAATATCTCCTATTCCTCAGTTTTAATAGTGACCATTCCCCAAAGTGGTGTATATCAAGGAAGCAATCGTCCTAGCTTTTCAAGTTTTAGCAGATGAGACATTGCATATAATGCATGTAATCGAGGGTATTGTAATGAGCTTGTAATGGAGTTGCTATATATGCACTGTCTTTACAAGCATTTCTTCCGTGACTTAATTATCCATTTCACTCCTACCTTGTTCAATTATCAAGTGCATTGTGCCTGCCAGTGTCTAGCACAGCCCTTCTGTGGCAAAAGGGTGTAGCTGATATTCCTCTTCAAACATCATACCTCCTTTTGGCATGTGTTTTGTTATCTTCTGTAACCTTCTGAGGTTTACCACCTTTCTTACAGTATCTATGATTGGCTCAATTACTTGATATAACCTCTGTGTTTCCTATCAAAATAGACCTTCTATATATCTCTGTGTACCTTTAGCTTTTCTTACCACATTCCTGATTGGCTAATTAACATCATTTAACCCTATGGACAACCAATCAAATCAGGAGGAAATGTCTGTTTGATACCATGAATTAAACAAATATCAAAAAGAGATTTCAAGTCGTCCATATTTTCTGTGATATGTAGTGATTTCATATAGATAGACACAATAGATTGCCTACCTTTTATTTGGCTACAGAAATAACTTAAAATGAAAACAAAAGGTGATTTGCAAATGCTTATATTTCAATTGAAAACACAGGCTGAGTTTCCTACTTGCTCCTATAGGAAAGAAATTTCACAATTTTTGTACCAACGAAACAGTTCTCAGCTTTATCCTTTCAGATGGGAATATTTTAGATAGAGAGCTTTCCACCAGTGCAAAAATCAGAATTTTCACATTTTTTTAGGGACACCTGTTATTTGAAATCTCTCGATGTACCTTTAAATATCCCACTAAATGGTAATTTTGCCAAATTTTATATAATACTGCAAACCAAACTATGGCAAAATTTAGTATTTTCAAATTTCTTAAAAGGTTACAAACAATTTTCGATGCAAGTATCATAGAGAAAAGAAGCAACATTGCAATGGCAATGAAGAGTACATTATTGGGAAACTTAACATGAGAAAATGAAAGTAAAACACATTAGTTTTCTGTAAGGTTAAAAGCTTATAGATAAGCCTATCAGAGTGGTGCCAGATTAAAATCGCCAAATGAAATATGGGCACAAAATGTGAATTGTGGTGTGGGTTTTGTGGAGATTGTTTGTGAAGTCTGTTGATTGCTTTGGATTATGAGCATTTTAATGCATACTTCTGTGAAGAAAGAGAGAGAATGTATGTGATAATAGTAAAATTTGGCCTTGTTGGCTATAAGATAATCACTTCAGTATTGACAATTGTTTGATTTCAGCGGTAGAAAAGATTTAAAGATTGATATTAAATTTATTATTAAATTTAAAGCAAACTTGTCATAGGACATAAGCTGTTATGAGTGTAGCTTGAAAAAGATAAATCACTGAAAACAGTACATTTTTCCGGTTTATGTGTTTTTTCATTGGTACTTTAATCTAATTTTGGTACTGAATGCTATGTTAAAGGGAGCTTGACATGATTAAGTATGTAAAGGTTCATAGTGATAGAATAGCTTTGTAAAATAAAGTAAATAAATCAAATCCATTTGGATGCGAGAGCTTAAAACATGATTTTGTTAAGCCCCATAGAGTACTGTGTAAAATTAATATGGGGAACCATGTTTGCTATAAATTTTCATCAAACATCCTTTAGCCTTACGATTTCAAGGGTAAAATAAGGAAAATAGTAGCTTCAGATAATCAAATTTGACACTTCCACTAAAATCTGGAGTTCTGGATATTAGGTTAAATATACCAATATGGCCAGGGACCTTTAAATACATCATTGTCGTACTTACTATCCTGGGTAAAGAGAACTTACCTATACCCGGGCCATAATTTTTTGGACATAACAAACACATGAATTGATTTTTGTGTGCCACAACGATTGGTGCCGTTGTGGCGGGGAAGCGGGCGTAATGTTCAACTGTCCAGAAATATGAGCCACAGTATAAGCTTGACATGTACACACCCAGTAACCATCACAAAACTTATTTCATCATTAATTTTCCCATGCCATTTTAGGGATGGGCAGAAACAAAGCAACTTACTAAATGTGTGTTGATGTTGGCGCTCCCCAACAAACTCATTGTTTTTACTATAAAAAATCGGCTATTAAATTGTACATGGTAGTATTTTTTACCCACCCCAAAAAAGGTCGTCTAACGTGGCATTCTCAATATTAAGGATCACCTTAGGAAACGCTGCTCTCAAAAGATCCATGTAATCATGGTTTTGTGCAGCGAGCTTTAAGCTGCGTGCTTTATCAATCAAGATTTCACGCTCTTGGCCAGGCAATCTTATGTCTGGTAGCTAGTCTCAATCGACACCTTCCCCAATGGATCCCAGAGATGAGCAGGCTTCATCAGTGCTCTTGATGTTGTGTGGATATCTGCTCATTACTTATGGAAGAGACATGGTTTATTGATTGATAAGATTATTGAGCTGAAAAAGTGCAGGTCTTTGAATAAATATAACATGTTTTGATTTGCCTGTTGGCTAGTGTACATAGTAGAGTGACCAGCAGCTGAGCTATTTGTGATAACACAATTGTATTATTATATGTTAACTGTTAGTTGTTAACTTTGTGGGTGAGAGATTAGAAATATTATAACGTTGAATCCATTTCCAGAAAGATATGGCACTGAATTTTTAGAACAAAAATATATAAAGATGCAAAGTGGAAATGGTAGTGGATCCCTATCATAATTATTTGAATTTTTTGAAAATTACAATTAAAAGGCTTACATTACACTGTCCTCGGCATGTTTTTCGATCAGTATTTTGCCAAAGCCGGTGGTGGTAATTTTGGAAGTTTTCAAAATATACATTTTGTTTCCTAAGTCTTGCTCTTTCATTTTGAAAAAGCATCCAAAAATGGCTGAGATAGAACACCCGAAAAGTGTTTGTCTGTATCTCTCTCCCCGAGACATGAATTCTGCCCATTTTGTATAATACAGCCTAATTTGCTATCATGTTTCCATGTAATAATTATGGTAATGATGCCAGCTGCTCAGATCATTATTAAACAGCACATATGTATGAGGAAAAAGGGTATGATTTTATTGCATAGACATACACCAGTATATTTTTTTCCATAAACATATTCGAAAGATAATACTGATAGGTTGGAGTTATGCATATTGTGGTATTATACATAGGCAGATTCATTATTTGTGAGCGAAAACCGTCATACAGCTTGTCTTAACTTGCTGGGAAGTGACATATGCTTGGCTGCCTCTTTCACTTAAAGACCAGTTTAATTAAAGTCACACCTAGTGTAATTAAGAGAGAGAGTTGATAATACTAATGAGCATTGTTTGTTTGACAATTCACAGCCTGGGACCGACAGGAAAGCATGGGAGCAGGCTCCGCATAGGCTTGTGGCCCAGGTACCGGCAGACACAAGAGGTTCAGTGCAGGTAATGAGTTCAACCAATGGCGAGCTAGGACCAGATGACCCCACGGCGGGACAGTCAAATGCTCCCATCACACAACCCCCAGATGTAGATGTTGTATCAGATACTAAGTACGTATAAGAGATGGTACACAGTTATTTATGGCTCATTCAGCCTGTGTAGTTCATTCATTAAAGATACATGGCTTCATTTAGGAAACAAAAGGTGATGCCGAGGTAAAGCCAAGCCCATTATTTAAAGTTTTCCATCTGAGCATACTTTATGAGCTAATGATGATACTGCAAACCGTATATTTCTTTCTATTACCTCATAATAATAAGATTTAATAAGAATATACTGCCATGAGAGGCTCTGGTGAAAACTATGAGCTCAAGGTGAGAACAAGTAGGCCTACTGTATTCCTGAGGGGGTACAGCCCCAAAGGAAAATAGTAGGCCTACTTGGTGTCACCGAGGAACCTTAGTTTTAAAGCAGATTTTCGAATAAAGGCAGTATATATTTTTTTATTTCTTCAGTAATTAACACATTTTTCGTCTTTCAATACTCAATGCAAGGTTGCCTTTAGATAACAGCGAGGTTCAGAACCTCAATTACTATTTACGTCTGTAAATAGTACCTTGCTGTATGACACGCATTTGCAATATCACACGTCAGCTATTATTTATGGCTTGGAGGTACTATTTACGGATGCACACATCTTCATCAAAATAGTGAAACTATTTCAAATCTTTTGAGAGACGTTTGTTACGAGACGTACTCAAGGTCAGAAAAGTAACCTCCCGAGGTATATAAAATAAATTCACAATGACTATTTGTAAGAAGATTGATTTGACCAAGATGTAAAATTAAAAGTAATGATTTTAATACATAAATTAAATCACACGATATTAACAATGCACAAAATTATTATATTTCTTACCTACTTAAAAATCAAATCAAACACACACCATCTCATAAATCATACAATAGTTCACAGTTCTTGTTGGGTGCACACCAGTCTCTTGTAGAATCAGGTCCACATATAAATCTTGGCGACGCAATTCTTGCTGGTACAGTTCAACTAGGTTCGCTAGGACCGGCCGATAAAGATTAAATTGTAGACTTGGAGAAATTCTGAAGTATAACTGCAACTCGGTATATAATGTCCATACAGGTACTCAATGCGTTAAAAGTGAACGTCACTGGTAAAGAAGAAAATCTGCTGGAATGTTAATGTTAACCTTTGTTTTTCCAAAGGCACCAAATTTTGTGCAGCTCTGACGATTCTGACAACTTTCCAGATTTATAATAAAGAACATAAGATTTTTATGAATCCAATGTTATGAATGTTCTCCACCTTCTGTTTGAGAGGTCTACACTCGATGAAAACTCTTGTCAACTGGCAAAGAGAAATAACTTGCAACAGAATTTGTCCACAGCAAATTTCCCATGATGCAACACAAAACAAGCGAAGAAAAGTCAAAATTTCACAATCTTTTCAGTTCGCTGAAACATGTTTAAAGGAAGTCCACATCCTGTGCTCGAAGTGTTTTGACATAGCAATTACACAAAGTCTATTGTTCATCAACAGGTGTGCAATCTTGCTTCCTATAGGTAAACAAAGAACCTCTATTCAGTTCTTAGAATGATGATAAGACACTGTGCTCCAATTGTCCTCCCACTGCGAACGTCTTCTGACATGTTTGTCTCAGGAAGTTCTCACACACTAGTCGTGATTGGAACTAGGTCAATCAGATAACCAGGGAGCTAGCACACATTGTAACAACATCTCAAGTACAAAAGGTTTTGAGTACTAATATGTTGACAGACTGACGGACCCCTGAAACGTGTTCTTAAGTGCTGCAGTGGTGTCTTAAGGACAGGGGGCCAAAACAAAGTTTGTACAGGGGTCAAATTGTAAATTGATCCAATCATGTTGAAAGCCACACTATGTTATGTGTTAACCATAGGATCAGAAAAAGCTATAGTTTGAATATGTACAGCCTAAAGTTTCAGAGTTATAGGCTAAAAAACGCAAAAATCAATAAAAAGGGTCAATTTCAGTTGTACAGGGGCAAATTTTAAAATTGCTCCGATTTGATAAAAAAGGGTGCAAATTATTGGGGGAGCGCATAGGATAAAATTAAGAATAGTTTTGAGGGTCTTAAATGCTTGACTTAGAAGTAGGGGGTAACAAGATAAAGCCCCATTGAATGCAATGGACGTTGACCTTCTTAGCTCCATACATCGAAACTAAGCATTTAAGGACAGTCAAAACTATCCGTATTCCTATTGTAATCCTCTGAACTCACAATAATTTGCCACCATTTTTATCAAATCGGAGCAACTTTAAAATTTGACCCCTGTACAACGAAATTGACCCTGATTATGATTTTTACTGTTTAGGCCTATAACTCTGAAACTTTAGGCTGTGTACATATTACAAACTATACCCTTTTATGAATCCTTATGGTTAGACAAATAACATGGTGTGCTTTTCAACATGATTGGACAATTACAATTTGACCCCTGTACAATCTTTGTTTTGGCCCCCCCCTCTCTTAAGGTACCACTTGCGGCATTTAGAATTCACCATGTTTCAGGGGTTCCGGTAAGTATGTAAACATATTTAATCACTCCAACCTTTTGTACTTGAGATGTGTACAAATGCGATGTGATAGGCCTCCAGGGCTAAGACACGTCATGCTATGCCACAACACATTGCAAGTTTATATTTTTCCACGTCTATCCTCACTTCATAATTTATTGATTAATTTGACAGGATTTAATATAAAAGAACATAATATAAATTCAGGAGTCTATCACACGTTTAACAAATTAACAAAAGAAATTTATTAATGGAAGTATATAAACTTAATATACATGCTTGGCTAACCAAACAAGTTACAAAAAACAAAATTGAGCCCAGGAATGGTCCGGGACTGCTTATAAGGGATCTAAGTTAACATATGTTTCTCATTGATGTGTCAAATTTGGATCAATTCTGTGGTTAGGTGGCTATAAAGTCACAATTATGTCTTATCAAAACACTAACGTTGAGTAAGGGGAAGGTTGAAAGAATGTTGACGATTTAAAAAACACTAAAACCTGAGGCCCTTTACAGAGAGGGCCACATGTAGTGCAGTTGGATCAGCATTGCTCATAGAATATGGTTGTGGGTTTGATCCCGCTGTCGCCAATGTGCTGTGAACTTGGGCAAGGCAAATTTACCTCGCTTGCCGCTTCCCACCCAGGAGTATAAATGCAAGGTGGAGGTGAACCACCCACAGCAACGTTATATGATGGGTCTGGCCCAAATGCCAAGAGGGAGAGATGGGCACTCCGCCTGCAGGCGCCCCCCCCCCCCACCCCATTTTACAAATATAATAGGGTACTATTTCATATGCTTGTGGTATCTTTTGAATTATGTTGGTCTCCTAGGGTACAATTTCATCCAGTGTTGTCTCATATAGGCTCACCTGGTCAGCTGCTGTAATGATGTTAGTTACCCAACCTTGTGTTCATGTTATTTGGTACCTTTATTGATTCTGCATGACAATGAACTTGTTTCATATATTGTTGGTACTATTGGGTACCACAAACTATATACATGTTAATGAATAATAATGAATTAATCAACTATAGTCGGACAGCACTGCTTGGTCAGAATAGTGCTGTGGCAATCAATGTGTAACAGAATGCTATGTGTTTTCCCTTTATTTTTGTAATTTTTTGTGTCGGACCATACACAATTCATTTTCGGCTGTTATTAGGTTGTTTTCTTCAAAAACAGCAAGGTGTTGGGAACTTGGGAACTAAGTTAATGTATATGATGACAATCGTGTGACCTAGCATATGATGGTAAAATAAATTTTTGAACACTAATTCACAAATTTTTGAAAATCTGTCTCCCCCCCCCAAACATTCCTGTAAAACTATCCCCAAATTCCTGCAAAATGTCTCAACAAAATCTCTCATTACAGAGATGTCATTTTTGCTGGAAATTTCCTGATTTCCGGATTTGGGGCCATAAATAAAAACAATTCCGGAAATGTAAATTTTTTTTTTTTTTTTTTTTTTTTTTAAAT
Source organism: Ophioderma brevispina (assembly GCA_023653785.1). Lineage (NCBI taxonomy): Eukaryota > Metazoa > Echinodermata > Ophiuroidea > Amphilepidida > Ophiodermatidae > Ophioderma > Ophioderma brevispina. The sequence continues at coordinate 62,350 of JAMKCH010011149.1, read as the reverse complement.
TTTAATTTTTTTTTTTCAATTTCTGAGATCAAAGTGTTCATGATAAAGGTATAACTGCATCAAACACAAGTTTTAAGTACCAATTTATTTGTAGAAGGGGTCTTGTACCCCAAAATCACGTAAGAAAATAGTTCCCCGGACCTTCACCGGATGCAACTCTAAAATTTGGACTTCACGTCGGTTCAAATTTTGGATTTTCAGGAAATGGGACTGCTCCTCTGTTACATCTCTGCTCATTTAATAGGAAATGTTACCATGTTGTACATTTCTATGCAGTAAGATGTACTAATTGGGGATTAAACTAATTGAATGATTGATGATTGATCGATCGATTGACATGATTTTGTATGTTTTTTTCTCTTTTTTTCCAGGTGTTGTTGCTTTTCAAGAGGAAAAAGAAGAAGCGTGTTAATCTGAGGAAATAAACCCCTCCAGAGGCCAGTCTTTGCGTTCTATATACAGGAAAAACTTTTAAAAACTTGCACTGTGCTTAACCAATGAAAGACACACTGTGTTTTGCTGATGTGGAAACTGGTGCTTTCATATGTCACATTATATGAGGTGGGAGAGAGAGAGACTGTATGTGAGGGTGTGTTGAGTGTGTGGATGGTGTGTGAAGGTGTGTTGAGTGTGTGGATGGTGTGTGAGATGATAGTCACCAATCTTCTTAAGTGTGTGGGGGAACACATGCAATATTGTTATGGTGTGTAAGTTTGTTTCCTATTATATATGCTAGTTACCAGAAGGAGGGAGAATGTGTCAGAGATTGACATTGGACGTTTTGGTATGTGCCAATGTTGCAATAGCCGGGCATGCCTAACTATGAAGAAACGCACCCCGTTATGAATGATATTGGTTTATAATATCATCATCATCAAAATGTGCATTTACCCTAGCCATACGACCAGGTTTGGATGGTTAGGCCACAGTTCAAAATGATAATTTTACTTTAAATTTTGAGCTTAATAAACTAGGCATGTGGTTAGAATTTGCCATTTGGAAATGCTGGCAAAACAATACACCAACCAGCTACAAAACTGATTTCCAAATCAAGCTCCTCTGTTTAAAATAGCAACAAAAATTGGTTGCTATGGACATTGTGACCCATTTCTGATGTCGCATCAGGCAATTAATTGCATGACATCAACAGGCTAGTCCGTGGTTAAAGCATTGAACGGACACTTTAAAATACAAAATGCGCCAGTGGTTAGCGTATCACACCTTCACCTTAGTTTAACATACTAGGTGCTAATGGACTAACAGTGTGCTACTGGGGTTACATGATATGAGATTCTCTTTATGTCATAGAAAATAAAAAATCCCGTGTCAAGTTATTTGACAAATCAAGGCATTCCTGGTAACTAGCAGGTCATTTTGATGGCTATTTTTTTTTCTTTTTTCCCCTTTTTCTGCCTTTTTTTGTGAAATATTATACACCATCTTCCGTGAAATACCGTAATCATGATATTACTAGTTTTAAAGCTTTTAAGACCTTGCCCCTTCCTTTAATGAGGTAGAGTTACACCTGGCCGAAAAACCAATCTTTTAATCTTTCACTAAGTTATAGGTACTCCATCATGTCTGCCAACATGGCATTATTATATAGGCACAGTCCAAGTCACGCTCTTTCACTACAGAGAGTTGTAAATACAATCATCAGACGTTGGTCTGAATTAAATAGAAACAAGGTATATTATTACAAATTTTCACCAGGAAGTGCTAACTAACTATGAATTGTTTCCTCACCAAACACATTCTCGAAAAGTTTCATGCCAAGTTTCTTTGTAACCTCCCCTTTTAAACATTATATATAAGAATATCGGTTAAGTACTTGTGAATATGTTATATTATTATGTGTATATACATGAACTTGGTAAGTGTCGTACACAAGTGTAAGCGTCGAGATCATAAATGTGCAAAACGAGAGAAAGTATGAGCGAGAAAGCGAGCAAGTTTGAGAAAGTATAACGTACGTGCCTCTGATATGTGTGGGCATTAAGTGGTTTCCTAACACAGCAGGGAGTCAATTGACGGTGTTTGCCTGGTTGCTGATGGTTGGACCAGGGTTATATTGTACTGTAATGACTTTAACAAATGGTTTAACCATTAACCCCTGGCTGTCATTCAATGGCTGTGTTTTGAAGGCACCTCTTAAACTGGCTTCATGTCATGATATCATTGGCTTCAAGCAGACAAGTAGCTGGCTGTGTGTCATGTATAGTGTAGTGGGACTCTGCCTCTTTTGGTCAGTTCCTTTGCCCCACCGACTCCATCATTTCAAAGATGGCATGATTTTGAGAGATGCCAAGCATGATGTAAGGATCCTTTTGTGGTCCATATTTGAGAGGACCCGTGTCTGAACAAGTTCATATCCAGCCACGCCATGAAGGATTGACGTGTCCATCTTCAACGTTCTTCTCAGGTTTGTCTCAATCTATCTCAGCACTTTGGGTATCATCATGTAATTTAAATGTCAATCATAAAATCCTAATATTTATCATACTAATATGTGGACATTGTTATTCAGTCGTAATTTCAAGCTAGCAGAACACGCCTTGCAAGCATTGTTTAATTTCTGTTGGCTAACAGCATTTCACACAATGAGCTGTCTCATGACAGCTGAGGGGGAAGTTAAACCACAAAGAACTTACATCCAACCAGGGCTTGTGATTTGAAAGCCATCCTCAACCAGTGAGGAGTCATGACATGAAAGCAGCGAATACAAGTACAGACTGTCCTTGAACAAGTAACCCGTCTTCCTCAACCCGTGTATCGTCATGTGGGTTGACGTGTTCTTAGGACAATACCTTGTCTGTATTTCATAAGGTGACAACTTATTTCTTTACAATCAGATGTACAAATGATGTTACTTCATGTATGATTGTATGACTGTGTGTTTGTGACTTGATGACCTCCTCACACGGGCTCTGCGAGCCCATCAAAAGATGCGGGCAATCAGAAAGTGAGGGCAGCGGTAGAGACTTAACCCCCTTGTCCAGAAAAAAATCTGGATCCTCTAAGCTTGCCTATTTCATCAAAGTGTGATGGTTGGAGATTCCTCCACAGTTATTTGAAAACATAACATTGAGCGTATCAGCTGGAGGGCGCTTCTTCACTAATTTGGCGATGGAACAGACAAACTGGAAGCAAATCTGTGATTCCTGTGGCATGTTTTGGCTTTCGTGTTACCGACCTACCAGTGGAACACTACGTTGAAGAGACAATTTTGCAAGTTGTGACAAAACTATATTGTGAAAAGCAGAAGTGCATATGTTATTAACATATGTAATATTATTATATCTTACCGGCACTCTGCAACTTTTGAATCAGTGCAAACAAATTAAATATGTTTTAAAAAAATGTGCAAGTAAAATTGTATTATCAATGTCACGATATTGCCTAAAATATTTTTCTTGAGAGCTTAAAAAAATGTTATGTTTGTTGCCATAGCAAAGGCTGAATGAGGATTGAGCAGGATTGATGTGGTCAAAATGATATAACAACCGATGTCATCAAAATAAATGAACTTTGATTAATAAAAATCCTTTTTTGTTTGAAATATTGTAGGCTATTCATGGAGTGTACACATGACACCATATGGCGTGTTGAAGACTTAATTATTACTAGATCTAGATCTGGTACTGTTTAATAAGCAGATAGTAATTTAAAAATTCCAGTGAGGTAAACAATGAATCCATATCATGTGTGACTATACTTTGTCTCGTCTGAAGTATGAAGTGGTGACGCGCACGTACACCCAGTGCCACCTTTAAGTTGCAGTGTGCTTGTGGTTCATAATTCAATCTGGACAAAGTATATAGCATTCATTATAAACTTCCCAGCGGACTTTAAGGCTGGTATTCTGAAAGGGATAGACCCCGGTTTAAACCAGGGTTAGTCCTACATGAGTGGACCTTATTTCCTTCCAACCTTCTCAAAAATGTGCTGTAATGGGTGAGAAAATTCCTCATGGATGGTCCGTTTCAGCCCATCCTTGAGGAATTTTCTTACCAGTTACATTTAACTTTAACAGTGTTTTGAAAGGAAAAAAGGTTCACTCATATAGGACTAAACCTGGTTTAAACCAGAGTCTAGACTTGGACTCCGTTTCACAATACCAGCCCAAGTGTTTTTGTGATACTCAGTTGCAGAAAAATTACTCCTCATTTTGGTGCACTTGAATAATTCAATGTCTATTAGATAATTTTGTCCCTCATTTACATCTGGATACCTCAGGAAATAATTGGAAAAATATATTGCATGGATTAAAGGTGCGTGTTTCGATCGTCTTTGGGACCCCCCCTGATTAACCCGGAAGTAGTACTAATTTTTATATCAGATAAAATGTCTTATTTTTCTCATTATTGTCCTGAAATTTGAGCCTTCAAATCCATTTCATTCCCAAGATATAAACAAAAAACTGCCATTTTAATGGTTAACCATCAATATTAGCACAGTATTGGATAGGGCTATGCAATATGCATTATTGCTTCTACCATGAAAAAATGCAAGTTTGTTTCCCACGGTACTTGATGGGGAGTATGTACAAGTGCCAGGCTCTCATATCAAGTAGAGAACACTATAGACAGGAACAAGCACCTTTATTTACCAACATGTTATAGAATGCTGTAACAAAAACAATTGTGTTAAATGTTGGCATTTACCAGGAATGGGTTAAATCGCTTTATGTGCTCTACAACAGGTGGCATTTCCCCCCTTTTATTAGGAATCCCATGAGTTCTATATTTTGATAAATTGTATGTGTGTGCAGTGCATTCATAATGGGAAAACCAATATGATTTTAATGGGTTGTGCAAAAATTGACATCAATTAAGCCCACAATTACCTTTTTACAATCAAACTGCATTAAATAATAGGCATGTTTAAGTGCAAGATTGGATTTTTATTTTTCTAAAGGTTGTAAAAATGCTGATTATATGCTTTTAAAAATGTAACAGCTATTCCAAATTAAAAAGGTTTTCTGAGCTGTAGAGTAAATTTGATTAAATTGAATGGTTTGGAATATGTTGCATTTCAATTTACAAATTAATGCTCAATCTTTGTTTGGCTTTTCCATCTTGTAAAGTGGCATTGAGGTGTTTTTTTTTCTTTTTCAAAGTAAGAGAAATGAGAAAAAATCACCAGATTTTTTTCTTTGTATTTTTGTTATTTAATAATATCTTGTCATTGTCATTTTATTTAGTGTGTATTGATTCTTTTCTGATTTAAATATTGAGGGAATCTAGCCATGTTGTATATGGGTTTTGTAAACTTGATTATTTAATTATAAAAAAAATATACAAAAAAAATACAAATAAAAAAGTTCTCAAAGGATTTTTTCCCACCAATCAATTTCTGTTTAGAAGCAAGCATGCCGGATGATAGTAATGTGCATAACCCACAACACTTATTAAAAGTTTGTAAGAGAACCGTGTGTTTGACCGTAAGAACCATTGGTTCCTCACTAAGTGTAAGGTATCTTTCATTTTTTGTATAAAACGGAGAGCGAGAGAGAGAGAACAGGACTAATTTCCATTCCATTCTGTACATTCTTGTGCAAAAGTCAGTGGTACATTTACACTAAAAATATCATTGTACAAAGTTTACATAGTGTAAAAAAGAGATACTAGATACAAAGAACACCACACACTTTTTAGACGACCAGGTTGGAACCTTATTTTGGCTCTACTGGGAGCCCACTTGAATATTTGCAGTGTATGTAACACTATGGGCTATAGTATGCTCTGATCACCAAGGACACGGTTCAGTGGACAGAGTTCAATGGGTTCTACATGCATTGACATGAACAGACCTTGTGTGTCCAGGGTATCTTATATCATACCCAAGGGTCGAAATACTATGGGCTATTTGAGCAAATTCTGCAAAAAAAGTAGCCCTCGAAGTATATTTTACCATAGGCTAAAATTTATCATGGGGGCTATTTTGTGAAAAATGAGGTATAATCGCCCTTAGCCCGCATGTATTTTGAGCCCTGATCATTCCCAAAAACTAGGGGGTGTATTTTCTAAATACAAAAGTGAATGGAAGCTACTGAACTGTGCCAGGGGAATTGAGACTGACTCACAGTAATATGAGCTACAATATACTCATCCACCAATGACCGTCTAGTGAGATGTATTCATATGTGCATTAACAAGAACTGACCTGGTGTGATCTGGGCACCATAAATCATCCTTAAAAACCAGAGGGTGTATTTTCTAAGTACACTGGTGAATGAAAGCTACTGAACTGTGCCATGGGAATTGAGACTATACTGGTTCATAGTGTAAATTGAATAGGGTTATCTATATCTGTCCACTTTGTTGATAGTTTATAATAAAAGGGGACAAATTTGGTTTTTGTAAGAACATGTAAAACAGTAGAGGGGAAATTGTTCATATTTTGTTGCCAAAACAGGTCAACTTCGGATTCAAAGGTGAAGTAGACCGCAGGTTACACTGTTGGCTTTCTTGTGTTGATTTTAGACTTGGGATACTAATTTCTGCCCCACGGGGGAGAATAGTCACCTATGCTTTGTCTTGTCTGAAGTATGAAGTGACAACGTGTGTGTATACCTGGTGCCGCCTTCAGTCGCAGTGTACTTGTGCTTTACCTACGCATGCACTGAAAGTCGATGCAATGTTTACACTCGTGTCGCTACTTTGTGCTTTCACCTGGACATAGTATAGGAGCGAGTGTGATAAATTATTGCACTCCATACGTATCTATGAATCAAAGCTGTTGGAGGTAAAACATGGTTGATGCATCAGAAAATTGGGATGTATGTGGAAGAAAAAAGTCAAAAGCAAACGTCTGAGCACAGGACCATATGCAGAGGGGTGCAGTTGCACCCCCAAATTGCACAAAAGGGACAAAAGGTCCACATTTTGCTGAATATTTTGATAAAAGGTTAAAAATTAAGAGAAATTTTGACCAGAAAGTCCACTTTTTGGTGATGAGATGTTCAAAAGGTCAAAAAGACCATTTAAAGGGAGTTAGGTCCACTTTTTTACCCAAAAGGTCCACTTTTGAGGTCCCACATGCCCCAAAATAAATCCTGTGTACGGCCCTGTCTGAGCAGATAACACTAACTTGGAAGTGCATTATGAAACTAATAATGGATGGAAAATTGACTTATCCTTTATGAAGCCATGTTGTAGGTGTTTTTATAGTCATACATATGTATGGAGTGAAACAAAACAAATGCAAGAGTTATTTTTAGGAAATAAGTGCAAACTTTTGGGATTGAGACTACCTCTACTACACTCAGCAAGGTAGTTGAACATCCACTCGATATCCCAACAGTTAGCACTTCTTTCCCCTCAAACCATGTAGTTTATTATTCCCACCCGATTAATGTTTATCATCAATTTTCCTTAAAAGTGACCTGAGCCATTCTTGAATGTCACATTTTCAATTGGATCAGGCTTACTCTATATGATACAAGACGTATTTGTTGTAATAAAATTGTAATATCAAATAACTGTCTATTTTTTTCATTATTTGTGCACCGTACAAATAAAGTGTGAGCATGAGATTTCACAAACAGTAATAAAAGTAACAGGCAAGTCCAGACCCCCACTGCAAAATTGAGGGTGTTTTTGTTTTTTGGTGACCGTTCCCGACTAAAGTGTACCCTAAACTGAGAGAAATGCGAGATCTGGGTTGCAAATCATGGTGCTATCAATATAGTAGAACGTCTGTAGGAATATTATCAAAAAAATGGCAGCATTGATACTTTATTTTGATCTGACAGACGTATTAACCGTATTCTTACAGGACAAACGATGACTGAAAATGCTCGGACCTCCGGGTGCACAGTGCATGCTAGTCTTCACGTTCGCAGTAGCTCGAAAAAATTGAGATAAGTATCCCTTTTCAGACCTGATCAGGTAGAATATGATGATCTTCAAGCAGAATATTGCTTAATATCTGAGATGTTCCAAGGAGAGAAAATGCCGTTTTCATCTCGCCCAGTTTGTACAGGAAAGATATGGAGCATGCATTTACTGGTGTGACACCATGATGGAACTTTTTGGCAACCCGTAGTCTAGTTATGTTGGCGTTTGAGACATTTGATAAAGTGTAATGATGTTTATGTTGCCGACCTCTACCCCATTTGAGACTTTGTTAAACGATTGAGGTCAAGCAATAAGTTAAAACCATGTTAGCATCAGAGCGGTATATTTACATATACAATTTATAGTGTTTTGAAATTTAACTACTTGGTTCTCCAGTAACAAGCATATATATTTAATTACTCTTTCCCTGGAGAGATGGCCAGCGCACCCAAGTGTTGAAAAAAAACATATGCGCTTAGCCGGTTCGAAACCTGCGAGCCCGTATTACTTAGTGACGGCGCTCTAACCACTGAGCCCACAAGACTGGGTTGGAAGAAGAGCGAAGATATCATCTAAGTGTTAGGTTCGAAGGTGTCCTTCGCTTTCCTACGGGATAGCATCAATCGGTATATTTTACTAGACAATTTATATTTGTTTTTGAAATTTTTAACTACTTAGTTCTCCTGTAGAAGAAGGGTGAATACATGTTATTAATCTTCCCTGGAGATAGCCCAGCCCCGCCCACATTGTTGAAAAAACCCATGTGCACCAAGTGAACAAATAATTGTATATGTAAATATACTGTTCTGATGCTATCTGCTTGGAAAGCGATGGACCACCTTTTGGACCTAACGCCTATAGACATACCTCATTGTTTTCCTCTACACCAACCAGACTGTAGCCTCAGTTGGTTAGAGCGCCGTGCTAGTATACGGCGGGTCGCAGGTTCGCATCCGGTACAATTGCACTTGGGTTTTTCAAACCTGTGGCGCTGGCTATCTCCAGGGCAAGGCCTCAAAATAGCCAGCGCAACCAGGGGGCTTTTTGTTAAAAAGTTGCTTCCTGGTTCCCTGGGAATAGTCAGGACCAGGGCAATTTCCTGAGAGCCAGGGGCAATTTCAAAAAATCAAATACAATATCTACGATACTTGATTTTATACCTTCAGGTCGGGTTTATCATTACCTACCTTAATACAAGTAAAATTTAACCACTAAACATTTGGATACACATTTACTTTACATAGGTTTACTACCATTATCACATCTCGCTCGGCTTTTAGTTGGACCGTCCCGGGGCCCGCCTAATAATTTTTAACAGGGGACAGGGGTGCAGTTCCTCTTAGGTAAAAATCCAGTATTCCTTGGTGACTTAACAGCCTCCTATCACTACATCCTGCGGACCTATTATGGTCACTGGCAAGTCACTAAAGCACCACCTGAGCGGATGCCTGAATGTTTCTATGACCCAGACCCCCTATCCTACTCAGGTATAGGTGCAGTATACTTTACACAACAGGCACGTTGCGGGTGTACAGTGTACAGGCCTGAGCCGCGGAGGAGGCGCGCGCCTCCCAGTACTTCTGCAAATTCTTGCAAAATAATCACCCCTTTTGAGCTATTTTGGACCAGTTAGCATCCTTTCCGCCCCCCCGGTAATTTGACATTTTTTTCGGGATCCTGGATCCGCCCGTGGTGTACACAGGCATGGTCACCATGGTCAGTGACCACTTGGTCCAATCTGGATGTTTGAAGACCCGATTATAATTGTTTGTGTTACCCAATGCCATAATAGTTGTCATAGGAAATGATCTACACTGAAAAGGTCCAAATATTAATGGTGGTTTGTTTGGGGGCGTTTTCCAAAGTGCTTTTGTTTAAAAGTTATATAGGCAGTTGAAATGTCCAGGGTCCTATTCTTTTGTACATAATGGACGTTAAAAACACTTATCCATTGTCCTATCAACATGTTCTACAGGTCAATGTTTTCCCATATAAGGTTCAAATTACACTGATTAACTTTACTATTGAAATATTTTCAAGTATTTTAATAACTATTTATGCATTAAAAAAGTTAAATGCATACTATTTCAAGCCAAAACTTTATAGTCTGATTTTTATTCCCTGTCAGTAAACGCATATTGTCTGTGGTAAGAATTAATTTGGAGGGGGAATGTGTTTGAGATAAAAAATAATAGCTGAATTGCTCACCTGTGTTTCAACAGAATGCCGATGCTTTAATCCATTTTACATGAACTTTTTTGTATCGAATATGTACAGGCTTCATACGAATCAATGAATGATGTCGTAAAAGTAGAGACACGCTAAATCGATTCCTTTGTCTGGCGTCAATCAAAGAACGGATAAAGTATCATCATGAACATTCGAGCTGGGTGAAGAGGAGGATTAGGCCTGTAATATTGTAGTTTGTTATTAGTGACCAAAACTCTAACTACTAAATATTTGGACCAAGCTGTCAAATATTATTTCTGGAACAAGATGAAAAATTTAAACTTGTTAATTTTCTAGTATTCCTTAGTAACGTAAGGACTTTGGTGAGTAATATTCACTTATTGTATCATTTTCTTATTTTGAATGCTTCAGAGTTTGTTCAAGTTTGGTGTTTGGAATTTATTCAGTGGATTTGCTTTGGTAATATTTTCTTCTGAGAAAGGGACATTTTTTAATTATGCTTGATCTTTCCGGTTATCATACATCGAATTTCTATATAACTATTGGGTAAAGTAACAACCTCTCAGAACGAATTGAATCGTCGCACACACCGAGCCCCAAAAACCTTTTAATAACTGACAGGAAAAAAATTCATACTATAATTAGATTACACATGCGAAACACCTGCACTGTGTGGGGTGGGGGTCCAACCACCCTTGCCCCACCCTTTTGAATACCAAGCAACCCTTTTTTACAGCGCCTCTGGTACCCACCCCCACCCTTTTTACCAAACGGCGCCCTTTTTACCACAGCCCATCTGTACCCCCGGGGTACCCCACCTTTTTAACCTACAAACCCTTTTTATTCCTGTACCCCTACCATAATTACCTAACATTTCCAATCTTCTGCCATTTTGTCTACACTACAATCAGCTGCTTATTCTTGAAAGCTTTGTGAATTGTGATGCAAATGCACAAATCACTCCAACTAACAAGGTCAGTGGGCTGTGTTCCATGAATGAACAGATAGTACCTGAATAAATTTAAATTATACATTCCTAGTTCCACACTTTCACTGAGTTTCATCATTAAAAACACTGTGATGTTATTTTTTTAACCACCCTTTTTATGAAAACCCTGTGTACCAGAAGTTGCAACCCACCCTGTTTGCGAGTTCGCCATGCGATTTTCACCATAACCCACACACCCTATCAATGGTGGTCGAAGTCAGCTACTCTACCTCTCCAGAACCGCGCATTTGTAGTATTGGGACCGTGCACTAACCTTAGATAAGGCTCAGACTGCATTGCGTATTTTGTACCGAAATCAGAAAATATGGAAGAAAATGCTTGAAATGTGCACCGGAACTTTCTGTGAAATGATACTCTGAACTGTATACGTCACCCCGTACTTAAAAATGTTCTAAACGTAGCGTTTCCATTCAAAATTCCTACCCGCCGCGCGCGCCCCCCCGCCCGGCAACATTTTTGGGGGTCATTTTGGTCTTGACCCGGAAGCCGTGTCTACAAAATATGCGTGGCTAAGGTCATATAGTATTGTCAATAATGCTATCTTGCCCTGCTTGTTAATTAATATAATTATATTAATTATGTCCGTTTAGGATGTCGATAACATTTTTGTTTCCAGTGCTTCTTATCTACATTGTAGGTACAGTATTTTTGTTTGTATCTGAAAGCAACACGTTTTTACGAAATTTACCCCTTTCTACACTGCGAGCAGGCGTTTCATCGGCAAGTGTATATCGGCAAATTCAGTTCTTTCCGCGACACCGATTCAGACCGATTACTCATATATGGTCCGTTTATAAGTACCCCACCCCCCCAACCACTCAGTAACTCTACCCACCCCAACAACAACATTGCCATTAGACAAAGTGCCGACTACAAACCCACATACCCTCTCTCTGATCAGTACACCATTGATGACCGTCATAAAATCACTTCATGTTATTCTCAGTAAAGGGTTTAATGCAAATATTACTAATATCATCTCAACTTGAGACGGGGCCCGGAACGCGGAAGCCAAAAATACCCACTGGAATACTCAAATACAAGGTTTATACCATTATCAATCGCAAGTATATATCACCTACAATTTTTTATAGTTTCCTGTTGAATTTAATTCGAGCTCACGGGCGCATTTTACAATGTACATTTGCGCCTGACTACTATTTTTTTCGCCGTTCCCAGCCGCATTTGCAAGGCTTTACTGGCGCAAATTTGCGCCCTTGCGCCCGTTATTTTGAGCCTTGCTCGCAAGGTAAAGATTAAGTTAAATATTCATCCATGTCTACCTGGAGAACTAAATAGTTAAAAATTTCATAAACATGCGTATTGTCTGCAGTGCCAAAACTTCTCCTATCATCCAGTCCATCACAGAGTTTCCTTTTCTTGTGAGGTCTGTTGGCAGATAGCCTGAGAATGTCTGATGCAAGAATATTGATAGCCGTTTTAATACACAGTCCCCAATGATGCAAAATGAGGTTTGCCATTCTTTCCCAAGCGCTAACTGTACATCATCATAAAGCGCATGACGAAATCAATTGTAATACCTCTTTGCATCCATGTACTTCTATATGAACGTCTACCCAAATATTTTGACAGCATCCTGCTGGATTGGTAGACAGCATACCTTCTGGATTGGTAAATGCAGTCGGTAATTGCAAGGATTGTGAATTGGGCTAATCCCCCCTATGATACCCTTACCACTCCGTACAAGACTGGATTACCCACGTGACCTCTACACATGGACAGCGGTCTGAGTTCGCCGATTGAAACACTGCAGGAGGTTGGGTTTTGACCTATAAAATATGGTGGGAAACAATGCATACAATAGAACATCTGTCTGGAATATGTGCACCAGCAGGTGTATGCATTGTTTCCCCGCCATATTGTTGGTAAAAAACCAACTATCTTTTTGTTTCCCACTCGGCGACCATTTCACTGTGCGGCAGCCCGCATCCATTTTGAGAGGTCAGTGGACTTTACCTAATCTTCCCAATTTCAATGGAATAACCAAATGGGCTTATTCTCTTTGGAATATCTACCCAAGTGAAGACCTTAATGGGGTGTCTTACAGAGGGAGATTTCCAATGTACTTAGCCAATGACTTTTTCATATTGAAGCATGGGTTGTGTCATTGCACCATACACCCCATTTAAGGTTTTTGTGCACAAATTTATATTTTCTGATGCCATCCCAAGTTTAAAAAGCTTTTGCAACCCCTATGGGGAAGACTGGTGTGTTCAAAAATTTCTAATTGAATACCATTAAATCAATGACTCTGCCACTGGAGAGAAGTTCTAGAAAAAAAGTTTATTTTTATGAGCTCTTTCATTGAAATTATTGCGGGCATACCAGCCAGTGCAATTAGCTGTTTCTTCTTGACCAATGATTATGTTCACTAGTCGCACATGATGTTAATTTTTAAAATATATATATCCCTCGTTTGGTCACAGAAAATCGTAACAACGCACAAGGACAGAACAAGGGTTTACCCTTGTCAACAAATAGGCCCTGATGGTGTGTTTTAATGAATTTATTTCCACTTAATTTGAACACCACCAGAAGTCATGTGGCACCAAACACAAAAGTAAAACTTTGTAATTAGCCATCATTTGTTCATACTAACCAATTGACTTGCAGTCAAGTGTTTATGGGATAGCGAAATCTGTGCAAGGCCTTTTTTTTACTTCTAATTAATAACAAAGTAATTTGGACATTACGAATTTTCAAGTTGAATGCAAATAGACTCAATTTTGCAATGATTTAACAATAATAAGTGAGTTGGGAGAACACAAACACATCCATAGTGCCGTAGCCAGCGAGCAGATTTTCAATGCAACGTGAAAAACATTGGGTCGTTTCGCAAGCTGGATTTTTTGTGTGTGTCTGTGCATTGCCATTTGGTCACTACATCCACAAATCTGTGCCCCCCTAAAAATCTCTGGGCTACACCCCAATATCAAATTGTTGAAGTTAAAGGGGGATGGCCCAAGTTAAGTCTATAAATTTTTTAATCTTGATAGAATGGCCTTTCACCGAAACCCCATCTGTAAAGTTCTTTCTGATATTTAAAAAACCTGTTTTGAAGGCGAGAGCAAAACGTGATTTTGTAATCCCCATAAGGTACTTTGTAAAATTATATTGGGTGCCAAAATGGGGCATATTTGTGCACATAACATCAAACCAACATCCTTTGCCAAAGATTCCAGGGGAAATGAGAAAAAAAGTAAGTCTGGTAAAGTCTGGGGACGAGGCTATCAGCGCTTGGACCATGGACCTTTTAACATCCAGTGTAAGTGATTGAATGACTTCAAGAGCCACTAATTATCACTGCCAGTAATGATCAAACGCATCACATCAATCAGGACTGTTTATTTTTTTAAAGCCCGGGAAAAACCAATCACTCTTTCTCCGTCTGTTAATTCTCATTGTGTAATATTTAAATATCAGTAAACATTTGACATGGTGTGGATGAATAATGATGGAAACAAAAACAAGACTGTTAACTGCTTCAGTGTTCACCAAGGCTGTGAACCACAAAATCTGTGACGAGTATGAACGAATACAAAAATATACAAGTGATTACAAAAATAGTGCGATCATCAGAAAATAATGACACCAGCATATAAAACTGAGTCTATATAAAGTAGCCTGAATTCAGGGTGTGTAGTGATAATACTGGGGAGATTTAATTTTTTATAGTAAACAGATTTCTCACCCATATTTCTAAACAATCAGTTGTGCATGACTGACTGGATTTTTGGCATGTGTCTACATGCAAGCCGTTGCAAAATCCCAAGTAATAAACTAAATTATATTTAAGTATCATCTACAATATACATTTTCAGAGTACGATTCCTTTTAACAATGCTCTATTGCGTGAACCTTGTAGAACTGTAGAATAGGGATCTAAAAATGAAACCGGGTAGGTTTGGTTTAAAATGTATTTAGATGTATTGTACGATTTGCCCAAATGCATTCGATGAATATCCCATGAGACGTGTATTTCCATTAGAAAAAAGTGCTATTTGATAGGACTACCCAGTTTACCCAATTGTCAGAGAATAAAAAGTTGGGATTAGAATCGGAACTCCTCATAAACCATGCCAAATTATACCTAAAATGTACAAGGTGGGGGCTAAGTCATCATACCATGTAATATTCACCACAACCATGTTATGTTAATCTTTCACCTCCCTTATGTGTCATTAGAAAGGGACATTTTGACAGTCTAAATTGACAAGTTGATACAAGAAATGGTTTCATGTATTGTGTGCCACACATACATAATTGTGGGCCGCCAGCTTTAGCTGGAGGACCACTTAGCAATCCGTTGTGCGTGTGTATGTGTGGATGTGTGTGTGTGTGTGTCACTGAAATGTTAAGTTTTTGGGCGAGGGTAGCCTACGGGCTACCCGCTCTATTCGCTTGGGTTTTGACCTACTTTTCAAATAGCAGTGTTGCAGAAAATATTCGTGCCATTTATATCCTCTAAAATCTACATGTATGATAGTTTATGAAATGTTGTGCAATTTTACGTCATATGGATATGTACTCACTAAGATAGGCCCAGCGAAAACATGAACGTACATATAGAAAAAGATATTAATATTAAAAAGAGTAGAAATACAAAGCGATCACACTTCCACACATGCATACCGTCGTGAGCGGTTTGAAATAAAAACACGACGGGGTAACACTAAAATAAAAACATGAACATAGAGGGCGTAACAGGCAACAGGGGAGTGCGGCCAATAAATCCCAAATCAAGACATCGCCATTAGCTTAACACGTAAAAATGAAATATTGACGAAAAATTATGAAATTAGTATATGCTGTCAAGGAATATTTTTATTTGTATTTTATTAGTGATTTGCTGGTTAACAGCGTCTTTAAATCTCCTCATGTCTCTTTAAGAATGTTTTCATTTTGATGTTATGAATAAAAACTTTTCACAATCTTTCACTATCCAAATTTTACTGATTTAATTGCTTTTCTTTAGGGAGGCGTAGAGGAAACATGAATTTTTGATTGATCAGCCACCTTTAATGAGGTTCTTAGAATTTTTTGCTGCCTGCGTAGTAACGGTTGCTTGATCATGACTGAAAATACAACTATTATCTACTATTATATTTAGACATGGTGAAAAGTGCATTACTTAGTACAATTATTTACAGTGAGCAAATATTTTATGGTTGCAAAATAGGATCTGCAGTCCAAGTATAGCTGTCCTATGGTGGTCCCCGCTTTCTTTGTTTACCTTGGGTTTCTGCAATTTAAAGCAACCCTTTGTCCTTGTGTGTGACCTTTGCCTCAGATTTGTTCTTTGCTCAGGGTTACGTTCCCTTTTGGCATTTATCCATTTTAATGCAAATTGACCCTCTGTGCAGATGACTTTTGATTTTTTGGGGGGGTCCCCTGAAACCCTTGAATACTCACCTCAGGTGCGTTGTTTTTCTACCTGTTGCCAACATAGCTCCTGGTCAAGTGCGTCAAAACACTAGGCGGACAGGCAGATCCCATTTTTAGTAGCACTAGTGCATTTCCCCCGTGTGTGACCTTTACCTAGAAGCGTGTGACCTTTGATCTCATTTTTAGTATAGTCGGGGACAGAATAAGGCGACGCAATTCGCGTCTGACGTAAATTTGACGTGGCAGACCCCATTCTGCCGTGAAGATAATCTTTGAACATTTAAAGGTCTTATTGAAACAGAAAGTTTCTTAGGAATTCTTGTGTCTGTGTGTCTAAAACCCGACGAAAATTGGGCATGTTTTGACATTTCATCATATTTTGTTCAACATGCCCCCCCATACTACACATTTCAAACAATCATATTCCGCGCCGTCTGATTGACAAACCTTGAAATACGCGGCAAATGGTCGGCTAATTCTGTCCCGACTATAGATAGAAAGAATTGCATTACACACTTCTTATAAAATGATCTTTTTACGATTCAATATGTGGATGACGGGTAATATGTCATGAAGTCACGAATGTTCTAAGTTTGTATCTGAATTGAATAGTGAAATGGCGTTGCTGAACATTTTTGGAAAACATTTGGTGAAAAATTTAATCTTGGGTGGGACAGAAGTAAAATTTAAGAAATAAAATGAGTGAAAACATTTGGTACAGTTGCTGAACGTGGGGCTTTCATTTGAGGGCTTTTATAATATTTAAAACAGAATGTTATGGATCATGTTGGTACGTGTGCCGATCCTGTAAAATACTTTACGTCCGTCGGCATGCGAAAAATGGTGAGTCTGCAGTGGTCAACCTTGTGGTGGGTAGTATAGCGTTGATTTGTTTTCCCGATAAGGTGTAGTAGGTTCTATAGTATGTTGATTGGTCCATTTTCCCTTTAAAAACGTAAATGGTAAGAGGGATATGAAGCCCCTATTCACTTCTGTGTTAATATTGACGGTTATGTAATGCCTCGGCTAAGTTGTGCAAAAAGTCACATAGTCAACTTAACAAAAATTCCCACAAAATGTCATCTTATTTATCCCTTCCCTTACCTTTTCATGGATATTTCCCCTTGACTCTCCCTTTTCCTTTTTAAAGGAGTGTTTCTTTAAAATTACCTCAATTGAAAAGTTGAAGTTCATTGGAACCAAACTTCTTCCCATAGGTGCACCATGGGATCCCTCATATGTTTATGATGTCAAAGGTCTTGCCGAGGTCAAAGTCACGTGAGGTCAAGTTGAAAATAGGCCAAAAATGTAAAATTGACCTCAATTGATCACGTTTCAAGGTCAATTGGAACCAACCTCGTGTCATATGTGCTCCATGGATCCCTCATATGTCGATGAGGTCAAAGGTCATGTGCCAAGGCAAAAGTCACTGGAGCGGCCCACAGCTTCTATTCTTTGAATATAGCGAGCGCGAAAGCCGAGACCGCGAAATTCTAGTTTTGTTTGTGGCTCTTTACCTAGTATTGCCTTGGCAAAAAAAAACCCCTTACTTCGTCTTCCTTGCGTAGGAGGCTGCAGCTAAATGTGTTGTAAACTTTGGAGCCAACTCACGTTGATTTGTGGGGTTTAGATATCTGTTTATCCACCTGCGAACGAAAGGTAGGCACTCATTGAAATGTGATCCCGAAGTCTATGATGGAGAACCACATTGGCCGGCTGGTGATGGCCGCAGACCCCTTCGGTGCATATTGCTAGT
The DNA here is from genome assembly GCA_023653785.1 of Ophioderma brevispina. Lineage (NCBI taxonomy): Eukaryota > Metazoa > Echinodermata > Ophiuroidea > Amphilepidida > Ophiodermatidae > Ophioderma > Ophioderma brevispina. The sequence goes on along the minus strand of JAMKCH010011149.1, from coordinate 44,148 downwards.
AAGCAACCGAATCCTGTGCGAAACCGGTTTGTTTAAGGTGACCCATTCCTTGCGTTTGGGATTTGATCTTTGGGAATGTTCAATTTTGGTTTTGATTGAAGGGACACATAGTGTCATTTGTACACTCACACCATTGCAGATAGAATGTTTGAAATTTCTACCACCTGATACACTAAATTCTATGGTGTTTATGCTTCAAATCACTATCTAAGTACCTATAAAATGACATTCAATTGGTGTAACCATATTCAGCTACAATCATGCTGTTAAATTCTATCGTATACCAAAAAATGAAGGACTAATTCAAGGTCAACAGCCAGCTGTGTGGAGTCATCCACTCAGCCAAGACCCAATTGGAGAGAGAATGGTTGGAGGGGGTGAATACATTGTGTTGGTATGCTGTCTGTTCAGCCTCTCCACACAAATTGGACTCCGGGCAACACCCCATAGGTGTGCAGCGGGTTTGAAGGGACACTCTGTGTGCAAGCGGTTGAGTTTTATACAAGCTTGGTGTGGAAGATCAGATCCTGGAACGGATTTCACCGGCCCTGTTATGAAATCTTCAGAGGTTGAGCTTTGACAGCTACATCACTGCTTCCATGTCATTGCAGTCCAGTGTGGATGTGGTCTTCTTGGTCATGAATATGGGAGAAACAAGGTGCCTCTCAGACAAACGGGTGCCTTGACTTTAGAGGAGGGTGGTGGGCAGCTCTTGTACTGGTATCATGAAGGGAGGTAGTGGCTTGGATCTAGTGGCGTCAATCAGAGACAGGAGTGGTGAGATTTCCTCCTCAGGCCAGTTGGCAGGATTCCTGCAGACTAGAACTAAAGGTGTTGTGTTGGGGGGCAGCTAGTTGGGGTTCGCAAGAGATTGTGAGTGATTGGATTGATGCTGGTATTAACTTCATACCAAAAAAAAAATCCTTTGGTCAATCGTTACATACATCAACTAATTCAAATATTAGTTGGTTCATGGAAGTAGACATTCAATTTTGAATGCCATAACCCCCCCCCCCCCCCCAAAAAAAAAATACAGCAGTGGTTTTTCATCAAAAATAATTTTCTCTGCAAACGGCCTTCAAATAATATTGATAGTTTGTGAAAATTTTCCTTGCTTTGAAAAAATTGGTTTTATGTCATAAAATATTCGCGAATATGAAAATTTAAGTTGTTTTTCCTTACTGAAAGGTAAACAAGTGACTGCGCATATTTCAATGACTACATGAACAGAGTGAATGTGGCATTGCATGAGGTCATAAATGGGTTAAAATAGAATGTGAATTTGTGAATTCTAACCTTTCAAATCTACAAAAACCGGTAGTTTTCAGAATCCAGTAGGCAACACCCTAGTATTTGGTATTCTCAGTTAATAGTATCATTTATAGATCATAAAGAATGCTTAAAGCGGGCACTGTCACATTTTCAGAAAATTCCCTTTCAATTTGCTCGCAAAATGATAGTCTAGGACCATTGGAAGAATAGAGATATATTTACACATAAAATAACATACCCAAAAAACAGCTAGGGCATTAATAGAGGCTACAGACATTCAGGTAATTTTTAATACATCAAGGTGTCTATTAAAATGAATAGTCATAGACCCTCGTTTTAACTTTTCCATTGATATTTAAAACCACAAAGGTCACCAACTGTTCAAAAAGGTTGCACGCCGAGTTCAACTCCGGCGTGTTTTCTTGTGTTAATATTGCCATTTCCGCGTGTCTGCTGAATTAATGTCACCGGCGACCATAAAATCGTTTCTGTTTACCCATAGCGCGCTTATTTGGCTTAATAATTCAGGTCAGGGCGAATCATACTATAATTGGCTAATGTTGATGTATGTAGGTTGTTCGCAAAAGGGTCCGTCAGTTTCGATCCAGATTGCGCCAAATTCATTGAAAGGTCGTGGGGGATACCAAACGGGGTTTTTAGCTTAGCGATAATTTGACGAAATCCGTTTCAGAAAGGGCTGAAAAATCAACGAAATGTGCTCGGTTGATATGATAAATTACCATGGTTTGTACGCGTGACTTAAGCGGCGCGAGTATGCGTGGGCGTTGCGACGGGTGTGGTTACGCGTGGCAACCATTTGTACGCGTTACTAAAGCGGCGCGTATGCGTGGAGCTTGCGAAGGGGAACGGGTGGTTACGCGTGCCAACGGCCGTACGCGTAAGACGCTATATGAGGTACGGCAAAATAACTTACAGGCTCTTATAGGGCAATACGGTGTGGGGAAGGAAAGAAAGATAATGTTAGGTTCTTTCACTCTGTGATTGTCGTATGTACTATTATATGGGTTACCCCGCGCCCCAGGGTTTTGAAAAGAAAAAAAAAATATCGGAAATTACGGGGTGAAATATGGACGTGTTAATATTTATATAATAGGCCTACGCTACAGGATATGCTGCAAACTACGATAAAAAAAATCGACTACGGGATGTGTGGGGGGGGGGGGATCTACATGGCGAGAATTTATATGGGAGTTGAGGAGTTATGAAGAAAAATATGTGTAAACGGGAACTACAGCTTGCCCCACAGGGAGTAGGCCTTTACTTTATTTAAAAAACAATACACGGAAAAACCTTACGGGAGTAAATATTGAAGTTTTATTATTTAAAAAAATACGAGAAAAAAAAAAATATACCGAAGTTATACGGAGTAAATATTCGTGACGTTTCCTAGCAATCGGTAACTATGAGAAGCTATAGGATATGATAGGTACGGGAATGAGGTATTAAAAGTGTAAAAATACAAAATTTGCGACTCAGGGAGTCCTAAAGTTCAGGGATACGTGTTTTGTGCAGTCTCGCCATGCATAGGTGTCACTTCTCAGTGACGCTTCAGTTTCAGTGTCGATCCGTTCACTCAACTAGCGGGAGACCGCGGAAGGACGAGGGCCTCCCGCTAGTCTATTTATAATTTGCCGAATGTTGTATGTATGTATGTTTGTTAGCAAAAAGGCTCGTCAGTTTCGATCCATATCTCAAAATTCATCTTTGAAGGTGCGTGAGGATACCGGACGGGTTAACCGCTATATTTGGACGAAATCCGTTCAGAAATGGCTGATAAATCAACGAAAATGTGTCAGTGCTACCTATGGAAAATTACCATTTGTTTGTGCGCGTTACTAAGCGCCGCGTATGCGGGTGTCGGTGCGACGGGTGGTTACGCATGGCAACCATGGTCTGTACGCGTTAATAAGCGGCGCGTATGCATGGAGCTTTGCGACGGGGGTTGTATGCGTGCCAACGGGCGTACGCGTAAAACGCTATCTGCGGTACGCAAATAACTTAAGGCTCTTATAGTGGGCAAAACGGTGTGGGGAGAAAAGAAAGAAAATGTTATGTTATTTCACTTTGATTGTTCGGTAGTATGGATACTATACGGATTACCCCACGCCCACAGGGTTTTGAAAAAAAAAAAAATATACGGAAAATACGGTGAGTGAAATATTGTCACGTGTTAAAGTTAGAAAATAGGAATCTATTATAGGCCTACGCTACAGGATATGCTGCAAACTACGAGAATAAAAAAAAAAATACGACTGCGGGATGTTGTGACGGGGGGGGGGGGAGGGCATCTACATGGCGAGAAAATTATATGGGAGTTGAGGAGTATGAGAAAAAATATGTGGAAACAGGAACTACCGCTTACCCCACGGGGAGTAGGCCTTACTTTTGATTTTAAACAAAATTAACAGAATTATACGAGGATTAACTATTGAAGTTTCTTAATTAAAAAAAATACGAGAAAAAATAAATATACGGAAAGTATACAGGATTAATATTCCGTTGCGTTTCCTTGAAATCGATAACTATAGAGCTATAAGGATATTGATAGGTAAGGGAATTTGACGGTATTAAAAGTGTTGTTTTTAAAAATACAAAATTTGCGACTCGGGGAGTCATAAAGTTCATGGATACGGGTTTGGTGCAGCATGCAGTCTCCCATGCATAGGTGTCCACGTCCTTTAGAGGATCGCTTCAGTTTCAGTGAAAACGCTCCGTTCACTAACTAGAGGAGCCCGCGCGAAGCACGGGCCCCCTTCACTAGGTCTATAAAAGCTTTATAACCGGCAAAAAATATAAAATTATGAAAAATCTTAGAGGGCCGCACTATTTGCAAATGTGCCAGTGCTCTTAATGCTTTATTTTGCGGTACAACTTCCAAATGGGGCATTTAAAGAATCTCCAACCTTGTTCCCTACCAAAAATATTGTGAAAATCTCGTGCACCCACTATGCTTAACACATTCTTTTAGGTCCAAATCTATTAAAAATGTTATCAAAATCAAGAAGGGGGAAAGTGTGGTAGTTTCTGTTGTTTTCTGTGGTATTGATTGCAAAAAAATAAAGTTTACTTAATCTGATGCAAAAGAAAAATAGAGTGAATGAATTAGGCAGGCTGTTAGTTTTTCAAAAAGTCATTATTGGGAATGACCATGTTAAATGGAAAGCATTTGTGTGCTGAATATTACAAGGGTTACAAATGATAAGATTAAAAGCCACTAACTAATTTTAAGATTTTCTTCACAATATAAACAATCGCGCCCCTATTTTTCATCAAAGTCCATTTTTTTGGCCACTGGTATTAGAAATTGTTGTAGTAAAGACCCTCCCTGAAAGTGGCTAGGCATAACGCGTCATTTTCAAGATATGATTTTTTGCTTTGTTTACTAAGAAAAGTCGGGATCCGACTCTTTAAGCAGAAATATTCGTAAAAGCATCTTTAAGACGCTTTAAAATGCCTAAGTGTCTGTTTTTCACACTCCAAAGAAAAGGAATATAAGGTATTGATATTGACCTAAAAATAGCAATTTAGAGACAATGGGCATTTTGAATTGGAAAAAAAAAATGGATATGATAGTGGCTTAAGATGTACTGAAATGGGATGGTCTGTAAATTCATTGTGGTGATTGTGTAAGGCAAATGCAAATACCTGCTGAGGTAACACAAACAAATCAGTGGAAAGTTGTGATTTCATAATTCGGTAGTGGTTGGCAGGCTTTTTGCCAAGCACATGGGTGGGGAGGGAGGAACCAGGTTGTTATATTAACACACCACCTCATTTTGAACAAGAAAATTGAGAAATGGTACCCAAAATTGACTAGATACAGCTATAATTAAACCTTCAACCCTCATTGTTTCTAACATGTCTGAGGCTCCCAAATGACCTGTGTGTATGGAAAAAGCCATCTCAAAAATCCACTGACCTAAAACATGATTGTTTGGACTAATTTCAATACTTTATCATTTGATTACAGTAGTAATTCCTGCATATTTTAAAGATGATCTCCCAGAGATTAAGACAAAAATGATACAGAATTACTAAGAGTGTCAAAACTAACAAGTGACTAACAAAGTTGGCTAATGTCAGGAAGATGAGTTCTGTTTGTACATTCAAAATGATTTGATATCAACAAGTAGTAATAATACATGGATGGGAGTACGGTATAGGGTTTAATAAGCTCAGCAAATTGTTTATTCCTATTTTAAATATTTTTTCATTCTTAGTCTGAGCTTGATCAGTAGGGTAAAAATAGCAGTGTCTCGTAATCCATTAAACAGTTATGAACTTCATCACATGGTGTTGGTCGGTTTTACTGAGAAAAATGCCTTTGAATAATTTGACTTATGTTCATTATGAATGTATGTTTTTTCTGTTATGTAATGAAGAAACCATACATAGCTATCAAAACTGGTCCCCTTTCTATATAATTACATATGTATGGAGATTTGACAACATGAATGAAACCCTGTATAGCGTTGTGTGTGAGTATATTGTTACTCTGGTTCTTTGTGCCAGATTGCCAAGGGTATGCTTGTTCCTATAAACTAAAATTTAACCATGTGAAAGGGACACATTAGTTTTGGGTGTGAAGAACAAATTGGGCTGGTTCAAGGATTGAAATACTAATGCCTTCTGGTATTTTTGTAGTTGCATAATGCAGACAAGTAGGTTTTTTTTAAAAACAGAAAATCACTTCAAAATACAAAAAAATAAATCGTTCCTCGGACCGCTTGTGTCGCCTTTGTCGCGGTTAGTGAATGATAGCCTAAATGACCTTTGACCTTGATCTGTGACCTTTGACCTCATCAACAAATGAGGGATTCCATTTTGCCCTCTGACTCAAGTTTTGGTTCCAATTGAACTTCCAACGTACAATGAGGTCAATTTTACATTTTCGAGCCTATTTTACAATTGGACCATCACTGAACGCTTTGACTTTGGCCTGTGAACCTTTGACTTATCACAAATGAGGGATCCCATGTTGCACCTATGATTCAAGTTTGGTTCCATTGAACTTCAACGTACAAATGAGGGGTCAATTTTACATTTTCAGCCTATTTCACATTTGACCTCACATGACTTTGACTGTGGGCATGTGACCTTTTACCTTACAACAAAGGAGGGATCCCATGTTGCACCTATGATTCCAAGTTTGTTCCAATTGACTGTCAACTTTTACAAATGATGTAATTTTTACAGTTTTTCATCCTGTTACATTTGAACCTCACATGACCTTGACCTTGACATGTGACCTTGACCTCATCACACATGAGGGATCCCATGTTTGGCACCTCTGATTCAATTTGGTTATCCAATTGACCTTCAACTTTACAAATGAGGTCAATTTTACTTTTCAGCTATTTTAACATTTGACCTCACATGACTTTTGACATGGACCTTTGACCCAGCAAATGAGGATCCCATGTTGCAACCTATGCTTCAAGTTTGGTTCCATTGAACTTCAACGTTACATTGAGGTCATTTATACATTTTCAGCCTATTTTACCAATTGACCTCACTGGACCTTTGACCTTGGCAGTGGACCCTTGCCTTATCAACAAATGAGGGTCCCATGTATTGCAACTATGATTCAAGTTTGGTTCCAATTGAACTTCAACTTTAAATGAGGTCAATTTTACATTTTCAGGCCTATTTTTACAATTGACCTAACCTGACCTTTGACTTTGGCATGTGACCTTTGACCTTAGCAACCAATGAGGGATCCCATGTGCACCTATGACACAAAGTTGGTTCCCAAGAACTTCAACTTAAAATGAGGTCAATTTTACATTTTCAGCTTATTTTGACAATTTGACCTCACATGACCTTTGACCTTGACATGTGAACCTTGACCTCATCAACAAATGAGGGATCCCATGTTGCACTATGATTCAAGTTTGTTCCAATGAACTTCAACCTTTACATGAGGTCAATTTTACATTGCAGCCTATTTTACAATTGACCACTCCACATGCCCTTTGACATTGACATGGGACCTTTGACCTCATCAACAAAAGAGGGATCCTGTTGCACCTTTGATTCAAGTTACGTTCCAATTGAACTTCAATTTACAAATGACGGTCAATTTTACATTTTCAGCCTAATTTTACACATTTTGACCTCAAGGACCTTTGGAAAGTGACTTTGATCGCATCAACAAATGAGGGATCCCATGTTGCACCTATGATTCAAGTTTGGTTCCAATTGAACTTCAACTGTACATTGAGGTCAATTTTACATTTTCGCCTATCTTACAACTTGACCTAACATTGACCTTTGACCTTGGACATGTGACTTGAACCTCATAAACACATGAGGGATCCCATGTTGCACCTATGATTCAAGTTTGGCCAATGAACTTCAACTTTACAAATGAGAGGTCAATTTTACATTTTCAGCCTATTTTACAATTTGACCTCACAGGACCTTTGACCTTGGCATGTGGACCTTTTGACATTCATCAGCAAGTGGGGGGTGCCATGCTGCACCTGTGACCAAGAAGTTTGGTTAAATCCATCTCAGTATGCGGATATTAGAGGCAAATGATAACCCTTTTTCATCAACCAGACATCAACAACAACAGCTATCAACAACAACAGGACATCAACCAACAGGACTACAACAACAGTGGACCAAGTGATCCCTATGTGTCTTCCTGCCTTAGGGCAGCGACACAAAAATGAAATAGCCCCAAAAAAGAAGCACGATTATATTATACCCTTTTTAATACCCTATTTGTTTAGGCACAAGTTGTGTGGCCATGGTGATTAAAGAGAGCAAATCTAAAGTTTACTTTTTAAAGAGGAAATGGCACATTTACAAAAAATGGCACCCTCAAGAGTTTTGAAACAAGTGATATTTTTGACTGGTTGTAAAGCTTTATAATAGGGCCCTCACCTGAAAATTAAGCCCAAATCAATGATGGAAAATAAGACTGATTTGACTTGAAACCAACTCTGGAGTGAATCATGGTGGGAAAAAAAAAAACACCGAGTTGATTCCCTCAGCATCCACCGTTTGACCAGTCGGGTTGGCCCTTTTGGCATATTTTATATAATGGGTACGTTACAACTGTGATATTCATATATAAACATATTGATTAACGGCATCAAACTAGGAATAAAAATAAGGGATGTCTCTAGCCTCCATGTAGGCTGAGCTCCTTGTTTTTACATGTTGTACATAAATTTGTATCTGTATTCTCCAAGGTCCAAGACTATCTTGAGGTGGCAAATTGAAGAAGAAAGAAAGAAAAGAAAGAAAAATGTCATATTTGTTAAAAATGTGACAGTGCTGCTTGATCCCATTGCCAAACTTTGGATTTCTGCTCAGAGTGCCCATTCATCCATGCCATGTGCAGGGGTTGGTTAACAGCAAAAAACTTAAGGATTGGGCATCTTTCTCATTTTGAAGGTTACCATGACAACATCAATATTCTAACAAAAAGGTATGAAATCTGGAGAACATACTTTTTTTGTGAATTCAGCTTCAAATGTTTAGATTTTGAGTTGTGGACTTTCAGAAGGGAAGTTAGTTTGTTGTATGTTGATAACAAAGTATCTATACCAAAATATTTTGCTAGCGCACAAATTTTTAACAAAAGCAAGATCCACGTCCTGCAATATACCAGGGCTCGCTCTAAGGATTTTTATTTGTGTAGCAATTTTTGCACAGCTCCTTGCTTCGATCATATTGATAGTGCAACGTATGGGGAAAAATTCTACACAATCTTACAAATTGCCATGCCAATGGCAGAAAATGTGTAGCAAACTCTATGGCTAAACAAGCTATGGCGAGCCCTGGCAATATTTTTGTTAGTGCAATAGTTTGATTACTGCACTATCTTGTATGCAGAACATGTCCTCTGCCCTCTATACCCCGTGTGTCCCAAAAAAACGCAACACTTGGTGGCAGGCGCCATAAAATTTGACAAATTCATGTGACTACTTATTCTTTGCTGAAGGTAAGATGGGACTGTTCGCTAATAAGGGTGAGTCAAAAAGATTTACACTCGTTTCAGAAAATATTAAAAATACTTAACAAGCTAAAAATTGATTTTAATACATGAAACAGTAAGCTCATTATATCCACTGTCATTGGGTTAAAAATTCAAAAGTTTTACATTCTCGTCTAATGTAGAATATGGTAAATTAATCGAAAACCGCCAAAAACCATATTGCCCACGGTTGTACATTCTACACGTCCACAGCAGCAAAACCATTGAGTTACTGACGGTCTAAATGCTTAATAACCTTTGCTTTTTTCTAAAGTAACCATAACCAAATCCGTAACAACCTTTGTTGATAATATTTCTTAACATTATTGTCAATGACAGTAGCGTAACCGGTAGGGGAGGGGGTGCGTTGTCCCCTCCCCCAATGGTCTGACAAGGAAATAAGCTTCAGCTACCGGAAAAGTAGGAAAGTGGGTCAAGGACAATCAGAAAGGGAGTAAAGAGAAGAGATAGAATGAGGAAGACTAAAGGATTATCTGCAGGGAAAGACAGACCTTTACTGTGGTGTTATGTTCAATATAAATTCCCCAAAGTAGCCCCCACCCCAGCATTAAGACGTCCGGTGAAAATGTGGGTCAACCCGTTTGTATTGCTATGCATTACCTATACCATCTTTTGCATTCAAATTTTCCCCGAAAAGATACGTAACATTTGAACATTCATTGAAATAGTGCTTCAAAGTTTGGGTGGCAGGATTCCAAAGTTTGTTGATTGTTATCAGATAAGGAAAGAGTTTGACCTCGTTGATATTTGAAGGTTTACACAGAGGTATCAAAGCAAGCAAAAGATTCATATGATGTACTTGGTGTAGACTCTTCAAAGTTTCCACTTTGGGCCAATTCCATAACTCTACAGTGATTCCGTGGACAGAATGAAAAACTGGGTCCCTATCTTTAAGATAGCCTAACTCCAATGCAAGGGTTTCAAAATCAAAATTCAAAATTTCTCTAGTAGGGGAATAATCTTGTTTTGTATTGAAGTCCAATATCTTCGGTAGAGTTTCCACTGCTGTCAAGACAAAAATTTAAAAAACAGTGTCACCTTTTTGACTCGCCCTGTATCCCTGAAAGTTTGTAAGGTAGAGTCAACAGTTTTTAAAATCATGACCCCAGAAATCAAGTAACCTGCAGGACCCATTTAACCAATTTGAGGCGCTATTAACTACATATACGGCACTGTACGTTTTTGCGCCCAGACCCACCAATCCTAAATCTCGTCCCAACCACCCTCCCTATTTTTCCCCCTTTTTAAAAGACAGGTGGCGCAACAATAATTAACTAGAATGGTTTCCATGGTAATACAGCTAATCCATGCATTTTATACCCTTGAAAAAGCTTTAAAAGATCGAATTAGGAATGTTCATGATCAACAAACTTTTCGTATTGTCCACATAGACTGCATTGGATAGAGCTAATCATTTTGTTACGGCACACAAGAGTTATCTTAAACCAAAATTTACTGACAAATAAATTCTACTGAGATTGGTTATTGATTTGTGTTGAAAACATAGTTTTCCTTCATAAAGTTGAGAATGTAACGTTAATTTCAGTAACAAGCAAGTTGCAGCCCAATGCATTTATCACTTTATGTAAGGGTGTGGAGTTTTGTCCTATGTCTTATGTCCATAGTTTTGTATCTTCTTGAACATATTTATTCGTAATACATTAAATGTTTTATTATTATCAATTTGTTTAAATAATAATAATGTAAATGCAGTCATTTGACCAGTAGAAGTCATTCTTGCAAGAAATTTGGGCAAGTCATTGTTGAATGGCATTCAAATATTGTATTTGGATATTCTTTTCTCCATTGCCAGTCTTGTGTCTAACCACCCCCCCCCCCCCCCCCCCCCCCCCCCCGCTCCCATTTTTGTAAAATGGGTTTGCTGCGGGTTACTTGATTGTTGGGGTCATCTTTAAAAAACTATTGACTCTGCCTTTATTAACTTTTCAGGAATATTCGCTAACAGTCCCATCTTACTTATAACAAAGAATAAGTATGTCACATGCTTTGTTCAAAACTTATGGCTCTTCCACCAAGTGTTGCGTTTTTTCGGGGGTGGACACACGGTATACAAAACGTGGCATTACTCATTCCAGTGCATTCAGGATATTGATCATTATAAGAAAATGTGGCATAATTAGATTATAACCTTTGAACGTATTCTACATCAAGTGCTTTATTCCGTTGAACAAAAAGACACAATATAGGGGCAAGTATATCTTTCTTGGCGTATCCACAAGTATTAGTAATGGCTTGTGGTGGTGTCCAGGATTTATTCAACTGAGTAAGCTGATCCGGGGCCGCGTGATACTGATACGGCCCTCCTGACATGGCCTGCGTTGAGTTGGGGTGGATTGGGACAGTCGTGGTTTTCGCGATACCTCCGCTTATTTGAGCTGGCTGCGATGTACCTGTTACAGTTGTGACTTCTGTAAGCACAGGACCAACCGTTTAACGTCCCCTCCGAAGGACGGGATCTTTCAGATTCTATTGCCCACGTCCACGTGAACCGTGGGAGAAGAGTGAATATTCTGTATTTACCAATAGCTGGTGTAGACCAGATCAAATCCAGAACTTAAGTACCGAATAAATCCCATCCACGTGACCCCACAGTATTCGAACGGCTGGGATATGTTGGTAAATTTGCGCCACGCACAGGCAAGCACCCTATCCACAGGCATGCTCTCCCTCCCTATAGTGAGTGAGTGAGTATTAAAATTCTATACGACCACTCAACACAATTGTGTTTCAATGATCGTGTCCATTACGTTTACATCATTATATTAGTTTAAAAAACCATCAAACCTTAAAACATACTTCACAATAAATACCATCACAACCTTTTTAAAAAGTCAAAATATTTAAAAACCGCCCTCCCCTTCAGGAATTATAACCTGAAGAGGCCTAATATCGTGAAATAATGTGTCAATCATGGGACCCTGTAATATTTTCTACGAATAAGCGGCAAACAACGCACTCAAGTAATACATTTTTCACAGAAAGAGCACAATCACAATAGGAATACACCGAGGCTGCGCTCACCTCTAAGCATGCCTATGGTTCATTAGTTGACAAATTTCATCGACGCCAATACAATCTCGTCCCTTCGTCCTCAAACCTGAACTACCAACAGCTCCAACAGTTGGTTGAAAAGCCTGCCATTTTATTATAGGAAATGAATCCCACAGCATTTGCCACCTATTTCTGATATAGCTTATTAACTGAAGCCTTACAATCTGTAAAGGGGATCTAAGTTTGTTTAGATCATAGTAAAGGCTTCTTCGCCAATACATCAACCTTGCCTTGAATACCAATGTGACCCGGAATGCTGTGACTCGAATCCAGCTAAACAACGATTTATTGCAATGGAGACAATTGAAGAATCCTTCCAACAACTCAGCAATGTAGGGATGACGACATTCTCTGCCTTCCAAAGCCATAAGACTAGATAGTGAATCAGTAAATATAATGAAATGGACTCTCATTTTGAATTTTCCGTAATTCTAGGCCAACTTAGATTGCCTCCACTTTCAGCAGTGAAATAGAAGCCTACAGGTAAACCTAATCTGACATGAGCACGCGACTTAAAACAGCTGGCGCAAGCCTTTTCCAAAACCTTAGACCCTCTGTATAAATATCTCGATGTGATGAATATTTATGCTAAGAATCAGCAAATTTACCTTGAAAAACAAGATCATCAGCTAGACCCTTCTTATATTGAACATCAAGTTTAGGTCAATATCAGTCCACATTTGTCCAGGAGGACATAGGAAAATCAATGACGCATGTTTATCAGCATTAGGACATCTGTGACAATCCCTCTTTTATACGGATTCCAAAAGATGGAAGCATTAGGTTTACTAGTTTAGAAGTTGGTAAATTTATGCGAAAAGGTGTCTCTCATGTGTTGGGAATCAGCATTTACTTTTTAAGTTTAAGAGTCATATTGAAGAGCTAATTTTTTCCCATCTTATAATTAATGAGGTTCATTCAGCTTCAACATATAAGCTTTGCATAGAAGAGGTACGAGAAGCACCCAAGCATAGTCGAAGACCTTGATCTGAATATGTTCAAATCTTTTTCAACTATGACTAACGAGCAGAACTATAAACAATGCAACCCTAAATCCACTTTTGATCTCACAAGTTATCTATAAAGGCGAAGCAAAACGAGCGATCTGCACCCCAGTCCATCTTAGAACTACTTTTAAAAGAATTCAGACCTTTTTGACATCTCTTCCGCAAACAGTCAATATGGCTTTGAAGTTCATTTACTGTCAACTATAAGCCCAAGATTTAGTCTGTGAACGACTGGCATAGGAAACCATTCATTTTATCTGGTCAGGTGAAGGCGTCTTTTGTTTGCAAAATGCATCAAACAGTTTTTTAGTTTTAGAGAAAACTGAAACCATTTTCATCCTCCACTGTTGAAATCTTTTCAGGCAATTTTGCATTTGTCTTTCTATGACACATATTGGATGAGAATAGGAAATAGAGAAATCATCCACAAACAATGACCTCTCCATTCCTGCATTGAACCTTTGGCATACTTCTTAATTTTTCAAGAAATAGAGTAACAATAGAGAAATCTACCTGTTGTAACACCCATCATCTTGGATTATATTTTCTGATAAGACTGTTCCCCCAAACGAACCCTAAACACACGCGATCTGTCAAAAAATTCTTAATAAACAAAGGCCATTTTAACACTCTTGTCCTAATTGCCATCCTTCAAAATACCAATATGTCACAGTAGTATCATAAGGCCGCTCTCTAGACAAAGAATACCGACACCACCTGATGTCCTCTAACAAACCATCACGATAAAAGATTCAGACGAACAAGTTTGGTCCATATAACCTACGGCCCTGCCAGAAACCATTTGACACTTAGATACAGTCCATTATTTTCCAGAACCAAACAAGACGGCATAATCATCCTTTCCATGTCTACATCACCAACTGGTCAAGGGAGTTGGACATAATTTTGTTGCCGTGGTCGCATCCTTCCCTGGCTTCGGACAGTAATAATTGTAGCTTCACGCCATACATTTGGGAACATCCCATACTCCCATATATTATTGAAAATCTCAAGCATACAAGATGATTCTTGTGGCAGATGCTTAAGAAATTGATAATGGCATTTACATCTGGTCCAGATACAGTATATTGACATTTACTAATAGAGTCATTAAGCTCTAACATGCTAAATGAACTATTATCTCCCTGGCTCATTGGATGAAAAATCTAATTCGTTTTTCAGCGTATTTTTAAATCTTTGAAATGTCTGAGTATAATGATTCTTGAAGATGTGTTCAAATTCATCTGCCAATAAATTGGGCAATATCCTGACTCTGTACATTTACTACCATCATATTATCTAGATGAAAAGTGGGTATTATTCAATTAGTTTCCCCCTTCTTTTCCTAAGCCCCATATCCCAAGCTTTTTTAAAAGGAGTTCTAGAATTTAGCTTGGATACATATTGCCTCAGACTCCCGTTTACTTTTTTTTAATAATGCGACGAGCTTTAGCACGGGCTCTTTGATAATTTTCTTAGTTGTTCTTTATTGGTCGATTTTTAAAAACATGGTAATGCACTTTTGCGACAATCAATAGCGTTTACATTCAGCATTAACCATGGCTTTGTTTTAAAAAAAAAAACCTAATAGGCTTTGAAGACGCTTTGGAATTGATTTATTGGCTATATCAAGCAAAATGTAGGTGAATGAAGAAAGAGGATCTTCAATGTTAACAAAAGGCTTGCCTATTAATTAAAGTAAACAGCTATCATTAAACTCTGGCCAGTTGGCCTTATGACGTTGCCATTTAGGGACTCGCTCTTCAGGCATTGGCTTATTACTGATCTATTAAGATTGGAAAGTGATCACTACCACACTGATTATCATGACCTACCCCACAAGCTAGTCCATAAAATAGTAGGGGAACCAATTGATAAATCATAGCTGATGGAGTTCCAGTCGCAGAATGGATGATGTACCTAGACCCTCATTCAAATACAATAATCTGATTTCTCCAAATAAGGATTCTACAATGACACCCAACCTATTGGATCCTGCAACCCCAAAGATTCCTATGGCATTGAGTCACCTACCAAAGGACGGGAGAAGGAAGTTGACCAATCAATCATCAATTTCATCTAAACCTAATTTATATTTAGAATGAATTGTAAACAGAACACACAGTTATGTGCGGTGAAGAGTACCTTTAACAGCAACTGGCTTCAAATTGGTATTAAGTTGTATGACCGAATGGGACTCCACCCTTAATCGGTATAATGACCCTCCAATAGCTCTAATATCCACTGGGGTACAAGCTGTTTTGTTATAAGAATCGTAACCCCTTACAACAAACTTTATTAGAATTCACTTTCTTTAAGACGAGTTTCTTGAAGACAGAAGAGATGGCTTATGGCCAGTTTAAAGAGGCATTAACTTCTTCATCATTGGGTCTAAGCCTCTGCAATTCCATTGCATAATTGCAACAGGGGGTTGAATGTTGTACTTTTTAACGATTAGAGGACCTCTTCCTACCATCCACTTAATTGTTCAGGTGTTTTCAGGACAAAAAGTCCTGCCTCCTCCGCATCACCGACACAGTGCATCAAACTTGTTAGAAGCTGAATAGGATCCGTTGATCCCTTTGAAATTCTTAAATGATGAGATGTTAGGATCTTATGCAGTTACCCGCATAACCGTGTTCTTCCACTACAACAACTGGTTATCATCTCACTTCTAGAATGTTTCTATGAGATTAGTGATTATTTTAAACTACTATTCACTTAAAGTTCCAAAGTCATATCCAATTTAGTGCACCAACTGAGTGGAGGCTTTAGTGCTAATGAAAAACATACTAAATTTCGTGACCCCCCCCCCAAAACCATAGAATCCATAGGAGTTCAGAGTACCATTTTGGAACAAGTGTGTGAGAGTGATTTCTGCTATTGTTGTGGTAGCTAAATTGTCTGTGCGGTAAAAAAGCAATTTTGGCAAACCTTGTCAATGTTAGTTATCAAATAATGATTTGTTGGCAAAATTGATCTCACCTAGTTGGGTAATGAACTTCAACCTCAGGTTTTCAATCATGCCATTATTATGTGAAGGGAAAGGAAGCTGATAAATTGCGAGTTGTTGAAGCTTAAAAAATGTGTTGAAGTATGTCATATAGGACTAGTAATCTGGAATTCTTATTCGTGGGCGGGGTTTAGTAAGCACACACCAATATCATTGGTTGTTTTGCTATCTATATGAGACGAAATTAGATAGTGCGTCGTCGCGCCAGTGTTTAGCGCGCGTGTATAAGGTTACGCAGTGCACGCAGAGCTAGTACGGGTTGGTTCATTTTTGACCAAACGGGGGGAATATTTTTGCCCTTTTAACTAATATTATTGCAATCAAAATATTTCGGTGGAGTAAAACAACCAACAACTAACTAAGAAATGAGAATAAAAGATAGGATTTGTTGTTTTGCCTATCTAATATCGTGTCATATTGGATGGCAGTAATATTTTTACTCGTATTGGGCCTGCGGCCGGCTCCCCATTCAAATATTGGACTGCCCATCCAAGATGACACATATTAGATAGGCAAAAAACAAATCCTATCTTTTATTCTCTAACTCCAATAGGAATTCTGTATAGGACAGATCATATCATCGATGTGAGTGTCACAGGTTGAAAAGTGCAATAGCTGCCATGTGATTAATCTGTCTGCTGCCATGTTTTTGAGGATAACTCAATTTATCTTTCCTTGAGTCAGTGGCTTCTGAAAATGGTTCTTCAGGTGGCTGTGTCCCCGAATATCAATTTCAAGAGCCACTGACATTATGTTTGATGGAAATTCTACAAGGCACTATATGCAATTACGACCTTATTAACACTCGCAACAATATATATGGTGTGAATGGAATCGTGCTTATTCACAGAATTGTCAACCCTTGTCAATTACAACTTGGGACAAATCTGACATGCAGTATTGCAGAAGTACATGTGTTGATTTGATGTAAATTTGAGAGAACAAAGCTCACATGCTTAAACATAACAGCACCTTTTTTATCTTGACAAGAAGTGCACCCCAATTTTCTGGATATTTTGAGATTTTTCACAGTTGCCTTGGTAATTGACGGTAAACAATACCTGTGATGGTATATTCAAACTTCTCCGAGTCACAAAAGAATGAATTTTGTAATGAGAATAATTAATTCGGAGATCTCGATAGTAATTCAGCGGCTGTTGGGCGCGTCTTTCCAATCTGAAATAGCCGAGAAATTGCGTTTGATGCTACGTATGCTACGTCATCCGCTCGTTGTTCTGTGGTTCAGAAAATCAGTTAGTATTACCTCACGAAAATGACCTCTATTTCATCATGGACGGACGAAATTTGGTTTTTCCCACTCGCCATTATATTCATTCGGGATCCAACAATCTAATAACCAATCGCTTTTTTATGATAAATTCGTATTTTTGAGCATTACCCACTCGACATCTATAGTTAATTATAAAATTTCAACACCTGTGCAAAAATCCAATTTTGAAAATGGGGGACTCTTCTAAAATGTGCAGTTAATGCTTTAATTAGTTCAATGTTGAATGTTCTTAAAATTAATGGTTGTATTAATGCAGGTTTGTATGTCCAAACCTATATTAGCCATGCAATTAACAAAGGTAACATGGTGAGGTCAAATTGAAATCCAGTTAAAACGCTGGCATTTTCTACTACCTTTAAGGTTAAAATCTGTCGAAATTCAGGAAACATATTTGATTAAAAATCTTGTTTCTAAGACACTTTTTGTAATTATAAGTCTATTTTTGTTCTGTTGATTGATCTGGTATGTATGGAAATAAATAAGTTATTTCTTGGGTGGGTTCCAGTTTTTATAAATGAATTTACACATACAGATACAAGATATCAAATTGGCATCAATTCACATATAGAAAATAATGTAGATACATAAACTTGTAGTTGTCTATGGCTTTAGTTTATAGATGAGAATGCTATAGGAGCATGCGGTTGTGCAAAAATTGCAACTTTTTGGTTGTCATGTGTGATGGTCCATATTCACTGTTGCCAGGCGATTAAAAAAAATATACTTTTTAATGACAAGAGAGCCATTGTTTTGAAAATATTAAATGCCTAAATCTTATTACAGCAAACTCACTACTATCTGAAATAAGAAATAAAAATAACTTGCAAATGCCTAACTCAAGACCAATAATGGTATACACTAAATCACAAATTGAAAAAATAGCAAAGCCAACACTTTAAGACTAGAATCCAGAAATGTGTTAATTCCATCAGCGTACAATGCACTGACTCTATAAATGGATTGGCTACACAACAGTATTGTATATTATTTATTAATAAACATCTTGCCTGCTAAGTTTCTAACGAAAAGAGACAACTTGTATATTTTTTCTTTTAGTCGGGTGGATCTGGTCCAATTAGCCCTGGACGTAAAAGTTAGTATCTACAACATGTTTTTGCTGAAAATGATAGATTAGGGTGTGTAGATAAGACTCTGCCGGGTGCCACCTGGCAACCTTGGGCATTTTGAGAAATCCAAGATGCGTCGCCATAACTGATAATTATCTATTTCCACCTATAATTATCAACACTATGTGAGTTACTATCTATACTCTAAGATCCAATGAACAAGTTATGGCACTTGTACATTAAGTCATACTTCAAATTCACAATGGAATCAAATCAATAATTTTAAAAATACAGTGTGGAGTCATAAAAACCCTACATTCCGGAAAGATTTTTTCTTCAAAGGTTAAACGTTATTTTTTGCTTAATTTTAAGCTTTGGTTGTTTACGAGTAAACAGGCTATCAGAAGAGTTTTAATTTTGGTGTCTTTTGACTTTGGTGTTCAAACTATGAACATTTTGCGGAGAGACCTAATAATTCAAGTTTGGGCCGATTTTAGCCATACAAGAGACTGACACCGACGCTTACATAACACATTATACAAAGACAATTCCACATGAAATGTCAGATGGTATCGATTATTTCCGACAAAAACTCAGTTGAATCAATGGTCTATTGTGTAACATAATGATAAGTCAAATATCCTTCACAAAATTAAATTACCATTGTTCAATCATAAAGAATCCGTTATTGAAAATCACTCCCATATCAATGTCTCAGATCATGACATAAAGTAACTGCTCAGAGATTTTTGTTTACATCTCTAGGTAATTATTTGCACAATAACCAGTAATACTCGCGTCCATAAATTGCAGAAGAACTACGAGCTGAAGTTTTATGTAGATAAATCGGAATTTAAACTTAAAAATTCAATATCGACTGCTGTTTTTTTTTCAAGCGTAATACAAACTGTCTATGGTTTCACTTTGCTCCCAAGTTTCGTTGTAGGTTCAAACCTGAAAATTCTTGCTGAACCAAAGTAACGTGGTCTGTGTAAGTGATTGCATCTTTGTTTGGCTCAAAATCCGCCAAAACGGATTTGTCAGTCTCTATTAAAATTGGTGTAGACTTCTTCCTCAAATCCAAATGCACCAAATAAACGTTTTTTGAAAGCCTAATTATCCCTCTGTTTCATACCATAGCAAAATTGAGCAAAACAATTCTTACTATTTTAATTATTTTTTATTCTGAATGGAGGGATTTTTTTTGACTCACACTGTATGCCCTATTACAGCAAATAACCCTGCGATACAATAGACGTGAAGTACTTCGGTTATGTTGTTAGACACACTAAAATGATATTTGATACTTTAAAATTGTAACATGGCGTCAATCACTATGGCAGCACAAAAACGGTGAATCTCTTAAAAAAACCTTGACAACAAAGTTCTCATATTACCTTCAGTATAGAATTCTTGTGTCAGGAACAATTAGAAGACGTAACCTATGAATCATAACCAAGTATACAGGTAACCGAGAATAAATGTGTCCATTAATAAATTGAGTGCAATATATGTGAAAAATGTAATTGCCTATGTATTTTGAAACTTGCACCATATTGGGTATTAATTCCGATTTAGCGCATTTACACAACTTGAAAAATGTATGTTGTGACATCGGTAAGGATCACAGGTACATTTCTAATGTCATTGGCACATTGATTTCAATTTAACGCTGTATACTATAAATTTGTGTAAAGTATTTTTGAAGATGTTCCAGTTTTTTGGCTGCCTATTGATTGACGCCATGTTACAATTGTAAAGTAATCAGAATACATTTATTTCTAACAAACTAACCTAATCTAGTTTCACGTCTTTTATTTATCCGCAGTATTGCGTAATCGGGCAATATTTAGGGCATATCTCTGTAACAACCAAAGCAAACATTAAAGCAAAATACGTTTACCTTTGAGAAAAAATCTTTCCTGCAGTAGGTTTTATGACTCCCACGTATTTTAAAATTATTTGGATTTTGGCTTCCATTTTGATTTGAAGTATGACTTAATGTTACAAGTGGCATACACTTGTCATGGATCAAAGATTCTAGTAACGCCATAGTTTGATCATATAGGGTTGATATATATTATCAGTATGGCGCGCCATCTTGGATTTTTCTAAACGCCCAAGGATGCCCCGGTGGCACCCGGCAGATTCTTATCTTACACACCCGAATCTATAGTTTTCAGCAAAAAATTGTATATATACTCAACTGTACGGTCACCTGAACGTTCTAACCATGACTATTTTTTACGCATGTATTGAACAGAACTTGAAGTGCACTGATTCTACACGTTTTCGTCTAATTGGCACTCACACTAAACTTTCAGACTTTAGTTCTTACGGCCTATATCGAAATCGCTATCAATTTTATTTAATAAGTTATTTAATAAGTTTGTAATTCCGATTTTTCTCTTATATTTTATTAGTTTCATAATAGTGTCAGTGTGTGTCCTTAAATCAAATTTTTATTCATTGGGTTACTCTTTATCAGTTTACAGTTATTAAATTATTTTATTTCATTAATATTTATTCAGTTTAGATTTTATTCAATTTATACTTATGCAGTACATTTATTCAGTTTATATTTACAGTCCGATTTAATGAATTTGTTTGAGACAGAATCGAACACACGCGAGTGTGGATCTGCGTGAGCCCGGAGGCACATCGACCTTGTTTCGCGATGCATAATTGGTCGAAGAATGCGCCATACTTCCGCGTAGCTTGTTGTGTGTGTGTATCTCCTGTCCCAAGTAATTATTAATCCCACTGTATTACTTTATATTCTATCAGTTATTGATAATTTATTCCGTTTTAATTATATTTACTTATATATTTTTATGTTTATATTGATATATTTCTTAATATTTAGTTTTACATATATTATATATGTGTTATTTTATTAATATATACATTTATATCTTTTTATCTAAAGTAAATCACACAAGACGCAAGGAAATGATGACGAGTGAGAAGAAGAACAGATGAAGCACGCTTCTCTATTTGGGAGTTGGACAAGATTTAATTACCGCCAAAGAGGGAGTGGACCATTCTTCTTTTTTTTTTATATTTGACAACAACAAGCCATCATCTGAAACCTTCGTCCTCGCTGTCACTGTGGTATAGAGCTGCCAACTCTTCTGCATCTAGTCCTGCATCGGTCCTCAATAATAAAAAGAGATATTTGAGATATAATAGAGGATTGTTAATATAAAACATAAATGATGTAGAAAAAAATCAAAAACCAATAACTTTAAACGGATTTGCGAATTAAAAATTAATCGATGATGCGATATGGTATTGTCGGAGTGGGGTTTCCGTATCCAGAGCGTAGTCCCTTCGGGACGTGCTAGTTCCGTGGTATGAATCCAACAGGCCCCGTCTTCCTTGGTAGTAAACGCTTTCCGCAGGCGTAGCTTCCATGGAGGATAGTGACTAATAACTAGTCAAAGGGCGCCGACAAACCAATATTAGTCCCTTCTTAATAAAGGATAAATGTTATATAAAACGCAAATGATATAGAGATAAAGTAAACAACAATGAACTTAATACAAAACAGATTTGCGAAATTAGAGAAAATTAAATTAGATACGAAGATGCTGATAATGGTATTGTTGGAGTGGGTTTCCGTATCCAGAGCGTAGTCCCTTCGGGACATGCTAGTTCCGTGGTACGAATCCAACAGGCCCCGTCTTCCTTGGTAGTAAACGCTTTCCGCAGGCGTAGCTTCCATGGAGGATAGTGACTAGTCTAAGGGCGCCGACAAACCAATATTAGTCTCTTCTGCATATTTATTATGACACTATCGATGCTGTACAAAAATATAGCCACTGCATGTGAAAACATACCTAAAAAAAATACGTAACGAAAGAGTTGAAAATGGGAATATTTCGGCCGTATTTCTTGACTTTGCTTCCATGGATTTTCATGTTCATTGAAATATATTTATTAAAATATTTTCAAAATATAAAAATAGTCGCATGTGCGACATATATTGAACTATAAATATAATATAAACATGAATAATGCGTTGGTTTCTCCATGTACACGTTATACACGATCCTAAAGTCGGCCGTCGCTGGTGCGGCTTATCTGGCGGTGCGGCTTATACATTAAGGTCTGAATCTTAATACGGCGATTTTTAGGCCCTGCGGCTTATACGCCGCGCTGCTTATATTCCGAAATTACGGTAGATGAATGGAGCAACGGGCGGGCATCTTGGTCTACCGAACACAATACCATTCCAGAGACACCTGTTTAACAGAAGTTGTATCCCGGGTGCACGTTTTAGAGACATGCCATCCCATACGCGCAAATACAATGAGCTCACTGAATTGGCTTGATTCTGTAGTCTTATGTCGCTTATCGACATTTCAATGGGAACAATTTTGTATATATAAATGACTGGCTCTTAACCACCTGCTTGGGCTCTTTTTGGATGACCAACATGGTCATCAGTGCTTCAATTACGAAGCCCAGGTTTCCAATCCATTGTATAGAGATCAGTGGTACAATGGGACAGAACAAGAGAAGATATCAGTAGCTTCCCATAATGCATTGCTTCCAATGGAGGTTTTAGTACAGGTAGACGTGAATCGTTAGAGATAGCTAGAGATGAAACATAGCTAAATTAACAGTACTGATCACTAACTTGCATTTTCTCTAACGATTCACATGACTACCTGTACAAAAATCTCCATTGGAGGCAATGCATTGTGGGAAGATACTGATATCTTCTCTTGGGCAGAACCATTCTGTGATTCTAGCAGTTTTCTAATTGCGTCGCCTTTTTGGAAACACCAGCGTCTGTACGTGTGTGTTCTCTTTATTTTTTTGATTTTCCCCAAATGCTGCCTGATTAGGAAGTCCAATTGTCCCCGTTATGTTTTGAGAATCTTCCATCTTATATTATACAAATGCAACATGATTTGAGAGGAAGTAGTGAAAATTACTGTCCTGAGGTGCAGGGCTGGAAAAAATAGCAAAATTTCCCTCCACTTTTTAAGTATTTCTTTATTTAAAGGACAAATTTCCCTCCAAATGTCAACATTTCCTGGAAATGCGATTCCCATATTCCCCACTTTTTCCAGGTTCATGAGGTATAGTAATACTATCATCAAATGTCAACAAAAAACCTGGGTGCCCAATTTTTTCACCACTTTGGGCTTTAAAGGGGCAACGAGAGATTTCACATCTCAGGTGTCCTTAAAAAATCACAAGTACTGATTTTTTTTGCCCCGAGGTAAAGCTTTCTATCAAAAATAGCCTCATCTGAAAGGATTAAGCTGAGAAATGTTTCTTTAGTACAAAAAATTGTGAAATTTCTAATTTCGTATAGGAGCAAATACAAAATTTGGCGTATGTTTTATATTGAAATATAAGCAAATCAAAATCACCTTTTTTCTCTTTTAAAGGTCCATGGCCCGATTGCTAATAGCCTCATCCCCAGGACCCCAAATTTTACCGGAAGTGGTCTAAATTTTGATATCAGAAGAAAGCTACTATTTTTCTCATTTCCCCTGTGAAATCTTAGGGCTAAAGGATGTTTAGTTTGGAAGTTATGAGCAAAAATATGCCCCTTTTTGGTCGACCAATACTAATTTTACACAAAAGTCTATGGGGCTTACAAAATCACATTTTTAGGTCTCGCATCAAAACAGATTGAAATATCGGCGCGAATATTTACAGATGGAGTTTTGGGGTGAAGTCCATTCTATCAAGATGAAAACTTCATCTACTTAAATCGGGCCATCCCCCTTTAAGACATTTCTGTATCCAAATACAAGGTAAGAAATCTATTGAGTGTCTAATCTATATGAAATTACTATTATGACACTATATTTGGGTGCCTCAAAATCTCCTGTTGGACCTTTAATCCCATATCCCTATATTGCAATTTGGGTTTGGAAGAGGCAGTGGACAGGTTGGCGAGGCGAATAGTGTACGTTGGTATGGGTAAGTGTTTTTGACATTAAAGGATGACGAGCATAGCCTAATGACAGGGCTTTTGAGTCCGAGGTGGGAGGTTCGAGGAGGAGTGGGCATCTAAAGAAGACATGGAACAAACAAGTGAAGGAGGAGAGTGTGAGGGTTGGGTTGAGGATGGAGGATACATTGAATCGGGTGAAGTGGAAGGAAGGAGTAAGGGCGGTTGCTGCCAGTGTGAGGTGAATCCGGCCACCCCTGTTTACAGGGACATACGGATTTAAAACTTTGGTTTACTACTGCTATTACTACTTATAGAATGAATAAGTCATTTGCAGTTCCATATCTTGGTGGTTCCATGCCTTTGCTGGTTCCCAGTGTCTATTTGTTCTTATATCATGCGGTGCAGCCGCATGATATATTGTCTTCTCTCAATTTCTTTCTTTCTTTGTACCTTGCTTCAAAATGCTACTAGTGTCAGACGCTTGGTCAGATAGCATCGAGAATTGGCCACAAGAACCCCCGACCCAAGGTTCATATAGGGTGTTCACAGTTTGACCATAAGGGTCACGTAGGGTCAATAGCGGTCATTGTCCCGCTAACACCCTTTTCCCTACTTCTCCCACAGTTCACATGTGCCATCGATGCCATTCGGTCAGTGATTGCCAGATGCCTGGCTATATGGCTTGTTCACAGATTTTGAATCCAAAGTCATTATGGGGCCAAAAAGGGGCAGTCTCTCTAACCCCTCTTAATATTTCAAAATGCTACTAGGGTTATTCAGTTGGCTT
Source organism: Ophioderma brevispina (assembly GCA_023653785.1). Classification (NCBI taxonomy): domain Eukaryota; kingdom Metazoa; phylum Echinodermata; class Ophiuroidea; order Amphilepidida; family Ophiodermatidae; genus Ophioderma; species Ophioderma brevispina. The sequence continues at coordinate 18,681 of JAMKCH010011149.1, read as the reverse complement.
GATCTGAACAAGACTTCTTTAGAATAACCCCTGACCCAAGTGCCACATATTGTGTTGACAGATGGGGGTCAAAGGTCCGCCGTGGTCATTAAAGGTCAGTCGCGCTTACCCTCTTTTGCTGTTTCTGCCCACAAATCAATTGCTTAGCCTCTATAATCACTAGACTTGGTCAGAAGAACCACTTACCAAAGCCCATATGGGGTTCACATATTTGGGGTCACAGGTCACCTGGCCGATTAAAGGGGCATTCTTTGAAATCTTAAACGCCTTCTCACGCCACATATCAATTGCTGAATTACCAAACTTGGATCAAAGGAACTGCTGACCGCAACCCCTATGTGAGTAACAGGATTTGGGGTAAAAGGTCACGCGGGCAGCAAATTGCACCGATGAATATCTCGGCTTTCTAAGCACATCGCTTTCTAGTTATTTGGTTCCAGGCATCTACTACTATAGTTTCTGGTTTTCTTGTACCTACTTTTAAAATGAATATGTATGTAATATAGACAGAAGGTTCTAAAAACAATGATAAAATTGGATTCTTTTTTTTGTCACGCCAAATTCCATTGGTCTCACCACGAGTTTTAAAATTATTGGGACACATGACTGTCATCGCGCCCATAAATTTGGCCAAATTTGTTCAGCCGATTCAAAAATCTCAACTGGTACCTTGTACCCCATAAATTTGAGGGTATAATTATTCACAGTCCACTGGGGAATTTTAATGGGCAATAGTAAAGCATTAAAACGATTTTCAACATATGGCAGAAGTCTCGTTCAACATAAGTCCGTACACACAAAAGATTTAGACCGGTGTAAAGCTTAGACCTGGTCTAAGTATAATTCTGTCCCACCAGAAAAGACATTCCTTTGCATTGACATGGTTTTTTTCATTTTAATTTTTGAAATTTTGATCTTAATCTTTGACATTTGCTAGTTACTTTATACAGAAAAGTCCGATACTCAATTTTGGACAAAACTAATTTTGACTTAGACAGGTCTGAATTTAAACTGTCAACTTTTGTGCCTACAGACCTAAACCTTATGTCGTAAAGCATTTTCATATGCATGAAAGTCTCATTCAACACCAACCCTAACTAGCTATTTTCAAACCATTCCTTGGCAATTTAATGGAATGCAAAACCCCATTTTGTTGATTTGTAGATGTTGACCATGTGTTTTCTAATATGAACCAAGTTGGGGGAGGGGGGATATTCATACTAGCTGGCCACTGCTATTTTCTTGTATTCTTTCAAAGAGATGTTTAGTTTACTAATGATGCCACATCTCAATAAAATCTCATGCACATTGGATTCAAAATTAGCATCAAGTTCATATGTCCATTACATGTTTTTGTGCAAAAATCATGCTACAAGTGTGATCACATATGAGTTCTATCGACTAACCTCTTAAAATTAATTGAAAAATATGCTGGTTAGGCCAAAAAAATAAAAATAAATTAGTTTCCAGTAAGCTGTGTGTTGCATTGTGATGCCATTCTAACCCCATTTTCCCCATTCAATGAATGAGAAATTTGATTTTTCTTTAGTTTTAGCCAAATAAACTGGAGATAGATCATTTCTTTTTGTACAAAAATACAAGCGATCCCAAATTGATAGTTTTCAAAATAGTATTTTACAGTAAAATATAGTTGCAACTGTTTCCACTTACCATTTGGTGTGATTGAGCGTTCTGGGAGAAATCCGTTTAAAACATTTTTAAAAAACCCTTGGCACATTGTATTTTTGTCTACCTGGAAACTAACTTTGACAAATTACCATTTACCCTTCACACCTACTTTGATCAATGCTTAAACAGACTACTACAACAAATCTGCGAAGGGTATAATGTAATTAGGCCTTTTGTAGGGGCTTGCAGATGGGCCATTCCTCAGGAAGTCCACATACGTGACCAAAAAAAAAACACCGCAATCTAGCTAAAGGTGGACGGCCATGTGGTTAGGTTTTGTCCAAGCCTGACAAAATGTTTCCCCACTTTCAATACAGTTCCCGAAATAAAATTCGTGCCAGCGATGGAACCACTTGGTATGCAACCATAGCAAAGACGGTAATGTATGGGCGTAATGCATGGGATGCAAGCATGTACATGGGTCTTTCGCTGAACGTGCTGGATGTACGCAGCAGGTGTCTACTTACGCTGGCCACGATTCTTCTGCGGGAACGGAGATTGGTTTCTGTCAATGGAGGTCATTGGGGGGAAAAAAGTTCATCACTGTGTGACTGTTCTGAAGAATGGCCAAGAGACTTGACAAAGAGTAACGGGGTGAGACTCATGAGTCCCATAGTGTGCTCTTGGAGTAGTACTCATTTTTTTTAAAATGACAAGTATTAAACCATTGCATGAACAAGAAAACTTGTACCCAGCAAATAGCGTATTAGTTTGGAAAGCACTTTTGCAAATTGGATGTTCTTTTACAGGAACAAAATATCAAATGACAATGCTGATACATATTTCTGCACATTTGTGAACTCCAAATAGTAAAATACACAAATCTGAAGTGATAAGCGGCTACATAATTTAACCGCGGTGGGTGCCTTAGTAGGAGTATGGGGCTTCTGCATTCAAGAATTACAGGTATGTTTGGAAGAGTATTTACAACCTAAAGATGTCGTCTGCAAACATTGAACCATAAGGACTAGAATTTAACGTTCTCCAGAGAATATAGCATGTGGGCTCGCCTTTTTGTTATTTATTAAACGCAATCAGAACAAATATGCGATGTTGCGTATCCACTACTAACCATATTACCAATGGCAAATCAGTCAGTGTTCTGGTTGGTTTAAGGGAAGGTTACAGGGCTGAAAAAAAATGCCAAATTTACCTCCAGACTTCAATAATTTTACTTTAATTTTTAGGTGTTTCTTCTATTACAGGACAAAAATTTCCTCCAAATATCAAAAATTCCAGGAATCTCATTCAAAATTCCCCACATTTCAGCTTGAGGTTTAACTTTAGGATTGAAGAGGAACCGCCCCAATACATACAAACTACACAGCGTGACAGATGAAACACTAAGTGGTCCTTCCAGCTATAGCCATGGTGAGCAAAAGTGGGAATTTACGAGCTCCTTTCCCAGAAATTGTGATTGAAGGGAAAATTTTGATTATCAGATAAGAAATATGTTAAAAAATGGTGGGATATGTGACTCTTCCTGGGATTATGCTTTTTTTTCCAGTCTTAATGATGCATTTTATTGCAATACCTCTTTTGAGATGACTGGAATTGGTATTTTTTTAGAGATTAGGCCAAATAGCTTGAGTTTTTTTTTTCTTAACTAAATCTGAGATTGATCCAGATTCTTTGTCTTGGGGGTCTTCTGGGCTGTTATCTGGTCTGAGTCTGTCTGCTCTGTTCTGGCTGTCTGGTCTTGCTCTGCCAGCAAGTGCATCCGTTTTTAAAATCCAGTTATTGTCAGTTCAGATTCTCTGACAATACATCACATAGTCGCGGTCACACTTCCTTTTCTGAAAGAAATAGGGGCCGTCTACATACGCGAGCGAGAGTTGCTGCATTTAAACGCGGAGACTACGCATTTCCTTTGCGATTGTCATGGTTCCTGTCTGGCAGGAATGCTCGCGATTCCCCTTGACGCAGAAAAGGGAATTGTGACCGAAGTCATAACCGTACTTTTAAACTTCGTTTTTCCCCATTGGAACTCTACAGATTGGCAGGATGGTGGCTTTCAAATTCAGATAGAACTGGCAAAGGATCTGGGACTTCTGTGATTTCATTGGCAGTTATTCATGTATATCGTCCAACTTGAATCTGAAGAGGCGACGCGGGCATAATACATTGAACCGACTTTCGCGCCGCGTATGTAACACAAAAGCCACTGCACCTCCGGCTGCATGGGTGTCCCCCTGTCGCCACTGGTCATACTTCAGACGAGGCAAAGTATGAGGTACGATTGAATCACCTATTCATTCCTTTGTTCTAAACGGTATTGAATTCGAACACGGAGCCAGGCTGGGCTGTGATTTGCCTCTGGATCTGGATCAATTTAACCTCCAGTAAACCGTGTTCCCGCATCACACTCTGGAACCTAGAGTAATGAGTGCAGGTAACAGACTCGGGATGATCCCCTACTCTTTTTGATGAGGTCTGCAACTTTTTACGTGCTCAGGATGGACTCCTGATACACAGGACCAACAGCTTTACACGACTCTCTGAACCATGAGGCACCGGGCACCCAATGCATATACCTGCACATTCTACGTAATGGGTTGGAGCGAGGAGAAATTCCATATTCACACTACATCAATGCTGCGTGATTATGCAATTTCCAACCGTATAGGAACTATTTGACAATGACCAAGAAACCAGACTCTCGCAGGGCTCAAAACCAGGGCCGCTCGGTTGATCTTATACCCTGCCAACGGTTCAGCGCCTTAGACTGCTCGGCCACCTCGCCCTCACACCTCGGGTCACAATTATGTGGATTTTTGTCATTGTACGATACAATGGATTGCAGTGTCATACAAAGCATCTATTTGATTCTTCTATTCAAACACACAGGTTTAATCCATACGAAACGACATTTATTTTTTTTTAGCCCCAATTTTGACCTTACTTTGAATCCTAGCAATATATGTGATGAGATCTGGAAAAACTGCCACATGGTGCAAATTTATATTTTGAGTTGTGACTATCATTGCAAAGTTTGAAATATATAAAAGTCTCCATAAACTTTTACTTCTGTCTTCGATGATACACATATCAAAAGTATGTCTTATTACAATTGACAAAAAATAAAGTACAACATAAACAGATTTTAAGGTATTTTCTTTATTTTTTTCAAAACTGTCCGATGCGGAAATGTGGCGGGTTTTCCCAGATCACATATGATGGAAGCTATCGTGATGATTAAATTAAAAAAAAGAAATTAAGGATGTCCATGACAAAATGATAACTGAATTAGGCTATATAGCATAGCTGGCCAAAATCATCTAATTCTTACTACGGTTTGTAAATTGTAACGTATACAGTAAGGCAAACACAGAAGTACTACATGTATAAAAACGTACTAAGGAAAAAGTGTGTTAAGCAGTCAGACCTTTGCAACCAGGATTACCATGTCCCAGTCCGCTAGTATGATTTTGAGAGCCGAATGGTCCTATTGTAGTGTGAATGCTCACAATTGTTCATTCCCTACTAATTGGTTAAATGCTTGTTATGTACAAATATAAAACAGTATCTGAATCTATAGTCTAGTAATGATTAATCATCATATTCGCTATCAACTAATAAAGTTTATTTTTGGTAAATTTGGGCGCTAACACTTGACTGCTGCTTCATCTTTTCCTCTATAGGTTCCATTTCATCTTCATGTTTCACTCTTCTTTGACTTGCCAGATGAGGGGAGGATGACGATGTCAGCTGAGCCTGACGCCGTGATGATGATGCCCCTGACCTGACGAGATGAGACGATGATCTGCGGCGATTCTTCTGTAGTTGCGTTTTGTGAACGGGTGAAGTAAATGTCAAAAAAAAAGTTAAAATGACTGTTTAGCACATTTTTGAAATGTTCAACAATGATCACTTTTTTTATCAAAGATGTATCTTCACTTTTATATGACAACGTACTGGGCGGGGCCGGGAGTGTTTACAAAATGTCGAGATTCAGGCCGGAAAATCTGTGTCTGACCAATCTCACTATCGTGATTGTTCATTGTCGCGGCCAAAGCCAAAAATGGTATCACCACCTAAAACCTAGTCGCTATGTTTTTTTTTTTTTTTTAAAAAAAAACTTTTTATTTTTTTCTTTTTTTTTTAAAGTAAAATTACACCCATGGCTACAAAGGGTACTAACCAAAGCCTATGAAACCAAAAAAAAAATTGCGATTTACATGATCGTTATTGAAATTAAGGCAACTAAAGATTTCAAAATGGCGCCCTCTTAGTGCCGACGGAGGAATTAAAAAATTGATATATCTTAATACAAAAAGAGATAACAAATTTATGTGTTTCTTTGCATTTGTCATATTTCTTTGACACACAAATCAAAACATTAAAAAAATTCTCAAAAGTGTTTAAAATAGGAAAAAAAAAAAACAGAATAAAAGGGTAAAATTCCGTCACGTCGCAGTTTGAGAGATTTTTTTTTATTTTCGAGGGAACTAAAAATTATTCAATTGAATGAAACTTCCAAACTATCAATATTGTTGCAACTGTCATGTTAACTAACAATAAAATCATTTCCAATATTACTCCTTAAAACTATAGCAGCGTGTCCTTTTCATGAACGGGCGGAATCAAGTGCGCGGGACGGAAATTTGCTATTGAAACATACAGAAAAAATTACGCTTGCTGCTTTTATGAAAAGTTTTTTAGGTATCAAACATATTCATTCTCCTTCTGTTTTACTAAGCATTAAAATGCTTTGAAAACTTTCATTTTGATTAATAAAAATTACAGTACTTCATTTATAAGAAAATGATAAAAAATGCTTTAAATTCAGTAATTGTCTAATTCAGGTACATGTACGTACATGAGCCAGCTTGAAATACTATCATATACCCTGCGGGAAGTTGCTTCTACCTTTATCCTTCAGGGCACTTTATAATAGACCCTATCTAAAAATGGAATAGCCATAAGAAAGTCCCAAGTTCACATGTGGGTGAATATCCACAATCCTTTGTGTTATTTTCATGACTTTTCTAAACTAGTAGTGTTCTTTAACTTGTTTGTTAAAATTCCAAGTAACAAGATTGTTATTTAAATGAGAAGGGGTTGTAGAACATGCAGGATGTAAATTTCAGGGAAAATTTTCCTGCATTTAGGAAATGGACTACTCAAACTATCCGCACTTATAATTTTTCAGCCCATTTGTGCCCCCTTTTACTCGCTTTTCAGGATTTCATCGTGTACTTTCACTACTAGAGTTAGTTGCACTCATTTACATAGAACAAGAACAATTTTGGGCAAATGATTGTAGTTGATTGGTTGGATTTTATCAGTGAATAATGATCATTGAACTGCAATCAAATTTTCTTTGGCGCATGTAGAATTGTAACTGAATACATTAACTCTGTGATGCAGTTTAAGAAACAAGTTATGTCCTTTACATGATTACATGTTAGTAACATGGGGGGGTGGTCGGTTTTTTTAGTTTGAATTGAAACGTGTGATTTTACATAAAACTGCCTTCACATTGTTGTAAATTGTCGTTAGTTAGGCAACGCCCCAAAACTGCACGAAATGGATATTAAGGTATTTAACAGGTTTCAGCACAAATGGTTTCTGAACGATGGTATGTGCTTAATTTGCATTGGCTTTACTCAAAGTGGAGTAAAATGCAATTTTATAATGAAAAAGGTGATAATTGCCAAATTTAAAATGGAGCAGGAAATTGATCCGTCCCGTCAATTCCGTCCCGTCGCACAGACATTTCGTAAATTAAAGTTGTGTATCTGACCTAATTAGTAAACGTAGATCAAAATTTTCATTGATATTAATAGCATGATAGTTGAACCTTAATATTGATGTGAAACATCTCATGTACCTCCTATACTTTTGATATTAAGCAAGGTTTCAATTTTCAAAAGACCATTAAATCTATCGATCCGTCCCGACGCGCCATTAAATATATGTTACCATGGCAAATGTTTTGACCTTCGGTTTTCTTCAATGTGTGCCTGCCCCGTAGTATGTGAGGTACGTGTTTACTTAAGCAACATCAACCATTACACATGCAACTGTTAAAGAGGTGCAAAAGAAATGCATCATCCAAATTCGTCCAGTAGCATACAGGATATTTTTGGCTTTGGCACTGTCAGCGTTTACTTTGCTCTGCGCATGAGTATGCTATTTTCCAGACAAATGGAAAAAATTTAAAAGTGGGCCTGCCAAAATTCCCAGGAATACAAGCCAAATTTCCCTACAGATGGCAAAATTTTCCTTATGTATATCTTTAGTTAAAGTCCATGGCCATTTCGCTAATAGCTCGTTCCCAGGGACCCGATTTTACCGAAGTGGTCAAAATTTTGATCTAAAGCAGCTCTATTTTTATCATTTACCCCTTGAAATCTTAGGCCTAAAGGATGTTTGGATTTTGTGTTATGGAGGGAAAACGTTTCACCCATGGTAGACTAATATATTTTAAACAGTTCTGGGGATTCTATCAAGATTCTATCAAAAATTTATTGTGTTAAATCGGGCAATCTGCCTTTAATTTAATACAAATATTTCCTCCAAATATCAAAATTTCCTGAGGATATCATTCCCAAATTCCCTATTATTTCTAGGCATGTTTATTACGAAAAAAACAAACTAGAAATCCGTAATCATTACCGTTTGTGGGTGTATGTGTTGTTTTTTTTTTTTTTAGTGCTTCCCCCAGATTACTCATCTTCTCATTACAGGATCAACCATTTTCTTTGTCAGTTTTTTGGAATTTGTTCTGATGGTGATTTGATAAAGAAACTTGATATGATTTTGCCACTCTGGGTGATGGTACACGGCACATTTCCTCCACCATATTGCTCCCTGTTTGTTGCTCTGGTGATGTAGGCCTCCACCAGAGATGAGGCACCAAGGGATTCTGGGAGCCTTTGCGGCCACGGCTAGTAAAGAAGAAATATTAATAGCAGGAGTAACATAATCTAACCATCTTCTGGAAAAGTTATGAATTACATCCTCATCAATTATCATATTTGATTACCATGTCAACGTTCATCAGATTTGTGCATTGCATATTCATGGGATTTTTTTTTTTTTTCTGGCGTGGTTGATAGGATGTCTAAGAAATGAAAAACTGAAAATTTAAAACTTCAAGCTCATTTGTTTTCACCTAGGAGCAATTGAATTACGGGTTACACAGCAAAAATGTCCCGTGGGTGAAAGACAATGTAAGATTGTAAATTTGTAAATGAAAACCCACAACTTGTGAAAACCACTATCTGGGGTATATGTTTGGTGTAAAATTCAAATCTGGCCATCAAAAAAACTTGATGAAAGATGAAAGGTATGGTGTATACGAGCTGTGTGAGATCAGTGATGCTGGATGGGAGTTTCCAGAACTGAAAAACAGAGGGTCGAAATTATCTGACAATGTACGTTAGCATTTGAACGGCCTCTGGGTTTCAGCACTTATTATAGCGGGACAATGAACAGATAAGAAAGCAAAAAAGACTTCCTCACCGAGTGTAAAAAACCAAAAAACAAAGTGTGAAAAATTTTAATGATAATATTATGAAGAATATCAAATGTATAAAATGTCCGAAAAAGAGAGGAACCCTCCTCCCTTCCCCGACAGAAAGCACAATGGGCCTGTCACCATAGCAAACATTAAAGTTGTTTGTAATAGTTATAAATTTACGAATTCACAAAATTGGCATGCAGATGATTTCATTGGGTACAGAGACATGGAGTAACAAGGTATGGAAAAAAACTATGCTGGCTCGTGCAGGTTGCTTGGTATGAGATGGGAAGAACCTTGTAGCTATTATGAGGCAGGAAAGGGGGGGGGGGGTTGGGGAACGGTGTTGTAGACAAAAGAAAACACAATCCTCAAAAATGTTATTCAAGATCCAGAACAAAATTAGTTTTTTGTCTTCAGAAAGTTCTGGTTTGCAATATCGGAAACATCCAAATACTTTTCTTATTCGTATTTGTTTATTATGTGAAAGCTTTGTTTATTGTAATAAAAAGAAATAAGAAAAGTATTGATGTTTCCGATATTGCAACCAAGAACTTTATATGAAGGACCAAAAAACTTCATTTTGTTCTGGATCTTGAATAACATTTTGAGGATATCAAGAAGGGGGGGGGTGTCCAGGTAGAGACGAATTGGAGGGGAGGAAGGGAGGACGCGGGGAGGGCGTTGTTTCTATTTTAGGAGCCTTTTTTGGTTTCTCCATTTACGGCAAATTCGTTTGTTTTTTCGAAACTTCCAGAAGAAACCTATTTCTTCCGGAAGGAATGGAAGAAACGGGAAAAAAGGTGTTCTTCAGTTTCTTCCGGAGAACACTGGAAGAAACTGGAAGAATATGGAGAAAACTGGAAGAAATAAGAAATGTATTATGAACAACATACTGAATTTCACCATATTCATCTGCTTTGCACTTAAATCATAAGGCTACTTTAGTTACTTAAGATTACAATCTGTTTTTTTTTTTCAAAAATAATTTACACGTGTTAGCATGTTTAGTAGAACTTGCAAGGATGTAGTAAAATTTTTCACAATTTTGTTTGACTTGCTATCACATTTATACAGATGACCATTGTAATTATTTCCAAGTCTTTCCATGTCACGTTATACTATCAACAGTTGTAATGTGTAGATGCAACCATGAAAAAGCTGTTAAATCTGTAGGGCAATTGTTAATTTTAAAATACAAATCATAAGTAGTCAACCATTAAGTGTTCTTTTGGGTAATGCTTAGTGGGAGAACCTGGGTTAGGGGATATGACATATTTTGAAGGATGTTCAAGGTCTTTCAAGGAGACTCGGCTTGGACCTTGCTGGTGGGAAAAGTGAGAATCAGTTTCTTCCAGTAATTTTTTTATATTTAGCTTGTGTATAAATGTGGTTTAATTATGGCCGATTGCATGGGGTAGGTGGGGGGTCCTTATGGGTATTTGAATTATTTACTAAGTTCATTCACTTCTATACCATATAAACCAAAACTGGAAGTATTTGCTTAAAATAGACAATTTTTAAATGCTTTTTTAGTTTCTTCCGCTTTCAGGTGGAAGAACTGGAAGAAACCCGTTTTTCCAAGGGAAAAAAAACCGCGGAAAAAACCGGCGGTTTTTTCCGCCTGTGTAAGAAACTGGCGAACCCGATTATTATCACGTATAACGCAAAATCCGAGAAACTTGTAAAACCATAATTGTTTTTAAGCGTCTCTTTAGTTTATCAATATTAGTGATTGATGGTTCTTGGTTTGCAAAAAGCCCAAACACATATGTAGTCTTCCATGGACAGTTTCGAATAGCACCTTGGACATTGAACTTGCAGCAGCAAGGTTCGTCAATGTGCTACAGAATTAGGACCTATAAAACAGGGAGGCAAACATGAATGTTGTTCTACGTACTTCCATAATGCTATCATTGAATGTTTGATACGTTGCTCTACGTACTTCATAATGCTCTTCATCAGGCGTTTTTATGAGCTAGTAAATTACAAAACGATACTTGTTCACATGAGGCACCAATTGTGAGGGCCGGTCCCTCAGCTGTAGGGTGGGACAAGTGGAGCTTCGCGAATTCCGGCGCGGAATCCCCCAGCCAATCAGACTCTGCTGGGTTCCCACGTTAGTGGCGGCGTTTGGCCGCCAATTTCCACCGCTGGTCACAAAATGGTTGGGTTGCATAACGGATAGTTCGGTGGTAAAATCTCCGTCTGTGGCCATGGAAAGAAGTCTATAAAAGGGCGAATTCTGTCAACTAGGAGCCAACTCAACAACTCAATCACTAAATGAAATCCCACAGGTGCACGAACAGAGATTTGGTGTCAGAAATACGGCAATATTGCAGGAAAACAAGTAGTCTACATGTTTCAACTCGTTCATCACACCGCGCAGGGTATCAGCTGGTATCGGGGCCGTGGCCACTTATAATTATCTCAAGGCAGCTTCACTGCCGCCTTATTTGCGCAGCAAGAACAAACCAAAAGCAATGAAAGTTGCAGTTATTGTTGGACGCGTATCTCGCAGTTACCCTCATTAACAATCCATATCCAGGCAGTGAGGTGATTTGTTCCATCGGGCATTCTCCGACGAGGAATTACAATTGACGGTGGCCGTGGCACAGCATGAAGAACCCCCAGCAGGTCGAACTCGAGGGCAAATTTAAATCAGGGTTATTCGATGAAAGCTGCAAGGAAACAGCGGCGATCATCTAAAAACTTCACCTTATGCAGTCATAGATACCCGGTGAGTCGGTTAATAACTCTGAGTTTGGTCAATCCTTGGTTTTGCGCGGGGTTGTGTTCGTGTTGTACGCATGTGTTCCGGTATAATAAAATGTTGTCTTGTCTGTGAAAGTCCAATACTGTTATGACTGTAGGTGTTTCACATCCCCACGTGTTAGTATTGTTTTGATAGTTAATTTCAGTGGCTCTTCCTCCCTTGCGGGAAGCCACGGAACCCACTACACTGTTAGTGTTGTGGTGTGTTTTCAGAGGGTTGGCAACGCCGTGTTTCAATAGCAAGCATGCCAACGGCTTTCATAACGGGTTGGCTTTGTTACAGGGCGGAGCTTTGGCACTAAATAATATGGGGCAAAAAACTTGTCCATACAAATGCAAAATATTATCAATAAGGCTAGTACTAGTATAGCACCGGATTTTTGCGCGATTTAAAACGGAAAAAAATGCGCGGCCCGTTATTTTATAAAATGCCGAAAATGCGCGATTTTAAAGTTCAAAAAAATAGCGAAAATGCGTTTCCTTGTGTTGCCCCTACTAGTCAACAGGAACACGGAAATAAGTCTTTGCAAAAACTATGCTCAAACTTCCAAAGTTGACATCTATTATTTCTTACTTTATCGGCTGAAAAATTACAAGAAGCACTCCTTTATCACCTGGTATTTTAGCCTATTCCAAATAAAATATTGAATCAGATGTAGATGGCCGCTGCAGAGGGCGGAGGCCTTTGCCTACATACCCGAGAATATTACTTTCGCACGGGGGATGGGGAATCCCGCCCCGGTCGGATGACGTGATCGCGTTGACGGGTTTTCCACTCTGCCCCTGAATGTGTGGGAAGTGGTGTTTCCTATCTTCCGCATCCCTACCGATTTCCCTTCCGGGAAAATACCTTCCTACATTGTACCGCGGCCAAGTCCGAATTGGTTTAATTCCGAAGAGAAGAGATAATTATCCATGGATAAACCAATTATGAACAAAGACACGATTACCGCGCGTTGATAGCTTGGATAGCATGCATTGTTTAAGCACCGAAGCGCAACCATTCATGACGCTTCACAATGGAAAATAGGCGGTCATCCGTGTTCAACTAATCAAGGTTAGAGGTGGGGTTCTACGCTAGGATTAAATACATTTGGACTATATTTGCACTTATTGGAAGCTTTGTGAGTCATCAATTTTCGCCGACGTTTGCATAATTAATATTAATATCAGTCTGTGTTTGTTTATTGCGCAAATTAACATTAAAAAAGGTGTTGTTTTACAAATGTGAAAATCGCGATGGACCAACAAAATCGTGATAGACCCAAATTCGCGATTTTTGCGCGTCGCGCAACACACCTCGGTGCCTATACTGTACACCCCCAGGTCTAATTTTAACGGTGCTATAGGGTAGGGGCATGCCACAAATTTCTAATTAAATGAAAAAGTGAAAACCAAGATTTAATACATAACAATAGGGCCTACGAACCTGCTTGGGGAATTCTTTACCCCCCACACCCCGGCCAAATAATTAATCCATATAAAAAATAAAATTAACAAAATACAGCAAACCCCATAAAACAGCAAATAAACAGGCAAAAAAAATATATAATACATAATAATAATAAAAACTACACAGTCATCAGACTGGTTTTTGATGCTGGCGTTTCTGTTCTCTTCCAATACAGGCATAGATGAAAAGTCTGTGAATCAAACAAGACAACGCACATCCAAGATGTCGGCCGTGTTGAGGGAAGCTCATACTACACAGCTACAAAGATTTACGTCATCTTCAGCCACACGGGTCAACCAGACATTGTCTTTTGAATTTTCAGAGGAGCATTAAAAGCTCATTTGTGCTACTTGATTGGCGAGCTGCATGTAATAGAGCCTTTTTACAAACGAATTTCCACACCACCAACCTTCCTGGCTGGTACTCGACGCGCTTTTATAAAGCATAGAGATGCATAGCAAACAGGACCGGCACCTGAGTTGGGACCAGAAGCGTTAAAGATAATGCAGTTTCAATTAACCGGTTGTAGCAATAAACATTGTTTATTACTGCAATCACAGTTAGTAACAAGTTAAGTTTACATACTTAGATGGTCACTCAAGATTTAATCAATATTACCATGATGTAAATGTTATCATTTCAAGGTATCAATTTCAAAGGAATTACTTCACACAGGCTTGAAAACCTCGAACACGAGCGGAAAGTTTTTTTTTTTTCATTTTGAACCAGGGAGTCTAAGTCTAGAATAGGGAGAGTAAACTGGGCATGCACGAACAGTCAAACATATCAGTAACAAATTTAGAACCTAAGTCGGCAACAGTCAGTCATATTTGGTCAGAATTATCTTACAAATTGGGAGTAGCTCACGTTTCATTTATATAATGGCCGATTCAACGATGCTGATTAAAGTATCCATCAACGTGTGTCATTGTCAAGTATGTTCTTACTTGTAATAGGGAGACACCTTTCCCGGCACCTTTCATTTCTGTGAAAATGGCTTCGTGCCTCGTTTAACAGAACAATTGGACACAAGGTGGTACCGTCTATCGTTTCTTTCTTCATGTCGAAAATATTATATAAATTCTATTTCCGTAAGGTGTAAGACCCCCTCAAATTCTTTCGGCGCGCGCCATCGTAGCTACAAAACTCGGCTCAAGGCTCACTCAAAACAAAACCACGTCGATGCGGGGCTTTAATTTACGACTTTATCTTCATGCATTATTACAATAGTCCGTGTTCATTTTCGATCACCCTCCCATGCGTGTATTTCCAGTGCGAGTTCCGATTACATTTGTGGTTAATACTGCAGATTTTTGCTCTCGGAACCGATTTACCAGCCGTTCACACTACCTGAAAATTGCGTGTACTGGTTAAGCATAGTGTTCCGTGAACATTTATCATTAATATTGCCAAATGAAGTATTTGCTGGTTGCCGGCTCAAATCAAAGGTAAAAACTGCAGGCCAGGTATTTTTATAACAATATGCGGCCGATAAATCGGCTCAGACGCAAAGCCATTTTAGATGCGTCGACTGCGCGCGTCGCGCGCCTCAAAAGACAATGTCCTGTGTCAACCTCCCTCCAAAAACATACTAAGCGCACACAACTCGTATGTTGAAAGAATTAACGTACATCATTGGGGTGATCGCTGCCGTCCGATGCTTCATTAAGCATACATGTACAGTGATGTAGGGGTGAGGTCTCCACTACGGGAACGCGCAGATACATAATCCTATTCCAAATATTCAATTGCTTCGCTCGGGTGATGATTTGCTCTAGTTAAATCCATTGATAATCTGGCAAAAGTAATGCCCCCTTCCAAGTGTAGCCCTGGAACATGTGGCTTAGGCCTGTAACAGACTTCTTCTGCCTAACAATTGAAGATCGTATGTCAACCTAGTATCGTCATTTATTTGGGATGCTTCAGATCAGGTAAACTGTGGTGCTTCAATCAAGCAGGCATTAGAGTCAGTCTATTATGGTAGAGAGGCATCATATAGCATAGAAAAAAAAGCCATATGGTGGTGGACCTAGGAAGTAGGGTAAATGCCTGAGATTCCCATCAATGATAGCAACAGTTGTGCGGTTGCTTAGAGAACTTATTAGTTTTTACATACCAAAAACGACTTTGCGGTTGGTTTCTATAATGCCATGGGCTACTCCAAGTTCCAACCTGTATGCTGGCTGGTATATAAAATATGTGCTTTCATGTGTCAACATACTCCAGTATTCCGTCTCCTCCACCTACTCCCGGGAAAAGCTCAATAATCACAATAACTTTTATCATGGTCGATGGTCATTGTTAACGTTCTGCAGGAGCATCTATCAGAATTGGAGTTAGAGATTTTGAACAGCACAATGAGCCAGGACATTATTATTAAATCAAAGGTTTTAAGTAGTGGGGTCACATTCTTGGCCACAAAAAAAAAATTGTTAAGTTTTAATTGTTATGCTTCCTTCTAGTATTAACAGAAGCTTTTGCAATTTGCAGATATTGTTCGTTTGAACTTGGTAGGTGGCTTTCAAACATTGACCGATTTAACCGTTTTCTCAAATACATGTATCAATAATACACGGCAGTCAAAGGGTCATTTCCCTTTAAAGCCACCCTTAAAAATTACCCAACTTTAAAAATGTTTAAATTCTCAGCAATATTGTAAAAC
The DNA here is from genome assembly GCA_023653785.1 of Ophioderma brevispina. NCBI lineage: Eukaryota > Metazoa > Echinodermata > Ophiuroidea > Amphilepidida > Ophiodermatidae > Ophioderma > Ophioderma brevispina. The sequence continues at coordinate 2,634 of JAMKCH010011149.1, read as the reverse complement.
GTGGGTGGGCAATAAGTGCAGAAACTACTTTAACTTCTCCTTAAAAATTGGTTTGCAATTGTAATGTTGATGGTAAAAAGCTATGGGCAGTGGTTCTGGATAATCTCTAGTCATTATGTTGTGGGTTAAGACGGGCATGCCAGGTCATGAATGTTAATTTTTCAGTTTCTGTCCTTATTAGGGGGTAGGGTTGCTTTTGGTCTTTATTAAGGGTATGTTGGGGTACCACATGTATCATTTCAGGGCGCAATAAATGTTTTTGGTTGGTTGTGTTTTTTCTTCTAATTTTAGTGCTTCACTGTTAGTGCTGTTAATGAGGGTAATTCTAAATTTCTTGTTGCGTAAAACATTTTGTACCCTTGCAACATGGCGTGGTCAAACTTTTTTTGCCGCAGGTGCCGTTATAGTTGCAAATTCTGGCTTTGTCTGCTGTCCATCGTACCTCCTAGTATCAATACAACCAAATGTGGGGTGTATGGCGGCAAGATTCTCCTATGCAAGAGTACATAGTGAGAATCCTTGTGTGGCGTAGGTGAGGGCTGGGGCGGGGGTCTCCCCAGCCACCTTTATAACGTCCAATGTCGGCCCTTTCTTGTGAAGGCCCTCCACCCTAGGGGGCCAAACAGACTTGTTGGCTTGGGACCCCGGCTCGCTCTTCACTTGGGTCAGTCTAGTTCAAATGTGGTTCTTGGGTAGTACTGTAATCTAGTGCTTTCAGTTACTTATTTTAGTGGGATTTTAGCACGGTAACCTGCTGGTCAGCCCACTACGATGCATATATTGAGCAGATATGAACTGTAAAATGTTATTGCTAGCTTTCTAATGCATACTGTATCATGTTTTGTATATTGTAAGGGCTTTTGGCTTCTGGTATTAATAAAACTATCCGCACCCTAGCCCAACCGCAATACTCGCATTTGCGTGCAATCCCTTTGTTGTTGCAGAATTGGGGAGTTCTGAGAACAATGCATGTTTTGATGTATACGCAAAATATTAGTTTTTACCTGATAAAAGACACAAAACCAAAGAAGTTCACAGGCGTAAGCAATTCACCACATCGGTCACGGAAACAAAGAGAGATCATAGATCATAAGGCGTGTGTCATCGATATGTTTGGGCGAGATCCAGTTTTTCTAGACTCTCTGCTCCCTGAATGCGTACAGCAAAATACACGATTTCGAAACAAAATGGGAGTAAGACTACACTTGAATATATGTGTCTTGCTCATTCCTAATAAGTCATGAATAATAAATTATGAATATAATTAATAAATAGGAAAAAGCTATTAAAGGTCCATGGCCCGATCGTAATAGCCTCGTCCCCAGGGACCCCAGATTTTACCGGAAGTGGTCAACATTTCGGCATCAGAAGAAAGCTACTATTTTTCTCATTTACCTTGTGAAATGTTAGGGCTAAAGGATGTTTGGTTTGGATGTTATGAGCGAAAATGTGCCCATTTTGGTCGACCAATATTAATTTCACACAGTACTCTATGGGGATTACAATTTACAAAATCACGTTTTTAGCTCTCACATCAAAACGGGTTGAAATATCGGCGCAAAACTTTACAGGTAGAGTTTTGGGGTGAAGGCCATTCTATCAAGATGAAAACATTATATACTTAAATAGGGCCATCCCCCTTTAATGTAATAAATAAACAGTTTAAACCCATAACTATGTGAATGAAAGTAGCAAATAAAACTGATTAAATCAATTTGTTGGTTAAATGAATTTTCAGTGACTACTTTGCTGCTGTTAATTGTAAAAATATTTTTGTAGCTACGTGTCAAAGGTCATTTTCCAATCTGATCTCTAAGCTGGCCTCTCTGGAGGCCAGCAAAAATGCCCTCTGGTAAGTTTATGGTCCCATTATTGTGCTTTCTGTCCCATATGTTGCAGTTTCAAGCTTGAAAAACACTGCCAAAACACATTCGTATTCTGTTGCACCCCCAAAATTCCACAAAAGGGGAAAAAGGTCCCCTTTTGGGATGAATTTAGTATTCTGCCACCACTTAAAATTCGGCACCTTTAACACGCGGTTTATTCCGTTAACGTTGCCGAATTCGTAGCCTGTGGCAGAATACTAAATTCTTTCCCCACTTTTTGACGATTTTTTTGATAAAAAGGTCCAAAATTTAGATAAAATGACGAAAAAGTCCACTTTTTGGTGATGCGATGTTCAAAACGTCCAAAAAAGGACCATTTTAGGGGGGTTATTTAGGTCCATTTCTCAAAAAAAAGTTCACTTTTTCGAAGACCCGCATCCCCCTTAAAAAAATCCTGCGTACAGCCCTGCCTGCATCATGCATGCGTGGGCACAAACACTTGTACTTTAGAAATTTGGATTAGGGTAATTAGTGAAGTGCGCCGCTAATTAATGACGTCACTGACGCATCATGCTCAGAGAAGTTTTTTATGAATGAATCCACAAGGTCAATGTTGTACCCATGCGCAGTTCGATCAATAAAATTTTCCATCATGACAGCTTAATTATCTCAAAAAGAAATGAAAACGGCCACTCCGTTGCATATTTTAGTGAAAAATCTATGCCTTCCCCGTAGAATTTATGAATTTTGACATCTTAAAAACCTGATACGGGGATCTCTTGTAATTAAATTGTCAAATTAGGTACGA